>JAODAL010029202.1:0-52009 GCA_025379985.1 Phyllomedusa bahiana | reverse complement strand
TCTTTTTGGGCAAAAAAATTTAAAAAAACCATTCTCAAACATTGGCGGTACTAAGTATGATCCGGTATTTGGTTTTTATTTTTAAAAAATTCTATATGTGTTTTTAAAGCGAGGAAAAAGATTGGGATACTGTTGTATCATTGATATAAAAAAACGCCCCACAAGAAAAACAGATTAGGTACTAGAAAAACAGGTATTTTTTGGATGTTTGAAATGTTTGAATTGTACGTCTTTTTTTAAAAGGGTTTCCCATATAAAACCCTATGAAAGGAAAATTGTTACCAATAGAATTTTTTTTTAGTGCAATACCTTTCGGTTATTTACCTGAAAAAATGCCCGGGGTAAAATTTACATGGGTCAAACCAGTAAGGGAATAAAGTAAAGGGTAAATGAACATCGATCTACTATTTTATTTAAAAAAAAAACTGAGAAAAATTTTGACATCAAAAGAAAATTTGGGGAAACAACTATAGCTCCCATTTTTTTGAAGAAGGTCACACTGTTGGACTTGTTGGTGGTTCTTGAACACATAGACAGGATTGGCCGGGATAGAGTTAAAAGAGTTTTGTTTAAACTAAAGAGTATTGGTTACAAAAATTTGCATGATTTTTCCCCCGATGGGGTTCTAAATGAGAATTTAAGCTTTAGAGCATTTTTGTGAGAATGTGTTTCATAAGGGGTAGGGTTTTTGATTTTTTGTTATTATTGTGTTGTGTCACTTTAATTTTTTTTTAATTTGGATTGGTATAAGTACCTCCCATGCAATTAAAAAAGCTGCTTGACAAAGAAGGAAATCGCCTTTGAAAAAGTTGCAGCTGGTTGTACTGGTGTCGGGGTCTCCCCGCTATCCCTTCTGGAGCTGATACTGCAAGAGGTCATGGACTGACTCGCTCAAAAAACTAAGTATAAACCTTTGCCATTTTTTTTTTGCTTTTTTTATTGCGTGGGAATTTTTGAATCAAGACCCTGGGTCTGGTAATTAAAAATACATTTAAAGTTTTCGGTCTATTATATTAATTAGAAAGTCCGTTTGCCCATGACACCCCCCAAAAATCCCTGCTCTAGGGAGATCTGCAGGGAGGAATGGGCCCAAATATCAGAAAACAGTGTGCCCCCAACCTTGTGAAGACGTACAAAAACCGTCTGACCTCTGTCATTGCCAACAAAGGGAATTTAGAACAAAGTATTGAGATGAACTTTTTTTTTGACCAAATATTTAATTTTTCCAACATAATTTACAAATAAATTCTTTCCAGATCACCCAAATGGGATTTTCGGATTTGTTTTCTCATTTGTTCTCATAGTTGGGGTGCTTATTTTCCATTTTGGCCTTCATTTCTAAGTGGAGAACTTCCCAAAATTGGTGGCGACACATACTTTTTTTCCCACTGTTGCCCCTTGTCAAAATTGGGGGAAAGAGACCTTAACACTTCCTGCCATGATAGCCAGTGGACTTATGTCTTTTTTTTTCCAAATCTAACCCACTAAATGTTCAACACTTTAAAAGATCAGAAATATTTTTTATATATTTTCATGACTCCTATATGTCTTTCGAAGATGTTTTCATCACACTCTAATATTTGTTGGAGATTAAACAGAGATAGGCCCTTTACTGTCCATTTGGTGGGATTGTCATTTGGTCTGGCGCATTACACTCTATGCCCATACAAAGTTTGGCGCATTAATCTCTATGTAATGCGCCAAAAAATCTGTCGTATTTTTCCCACTCTTCTTATCTTTTTTAAAAAAACTGTGGGTTGGCGCCAAGTAAAAAAAAAAGAACGCATTCGAATTTACATGTCGCCCTAAATACTTTTTCTATTTTTGGTTAATAAGTTCCAAAATCTCTCTTTTTTGTTTTAGCTTAATGGTTCCAATTGTATATGACAATACATGTGAAAATTGTCATTTGAATTCTTAATTTTAAGGTTATGTCTAATTTCCTCCTATTTCTTCACTGTATGTACCAGACATGCCAAATGTTTCTAGTCTTTTACTCATGTGTTTCCAATTGACTCTTTTGCTATGATACCAAAGGATTTTTATGCTGATTTGTTGTGTCATACTGATGTATAATTTGAATTTTTTTTCTGTTTTAAAAAATCTCAATAAAAACAATGTTTACAAAAAAACAAAAAGCAAGAGTTTACTTATTTCCCTCATGTACAGGAGCAACGTTTCAGTTCTCGACTGCAGACATGCTCATCTGGTAACCACATTCCACCTTTCACCCTGGCTGAGGCCAGTTCTGTCTAATTACTGTTCAATGTATATTTTTTTCTTTTCAAGCCACAGACAGCAAAAGCTATGAAAAAGCTGTTCCAAGAGAAGATCGTTCCATTAATAAATTTCATTCAATCCGTGGGAGTGAAGAATACAGGAGCATTACCAGTGATCACTGTCCTTGGGGATGAGAGTTCTGGAAAAAGCTCAGTCCTGGAGGCTCTGACTGGAGTCCCTCTTCCCAAAGGCAATGGTGAGAGCCCCTTAGTTTGTCAGGATTCTCTGGTTGTATTCGCCATGATTTTTAGAGTACAAGACTGCTTTAGACTAATCCCAGAATTACCGTCATGATAAACCCTTTTCCACAATAAAAACATATAATTTTAGTTTAAGCACCTACTAGGGACATGATGTTCTACTTGGTGTACATAAAACCAAATTGGAACAATGGCAGTTTCCTTTGTAATCTAGAGTAGTGAAGATGTGAATTTAACCTTCCCTAGTGGTGAAGGCTAATGAAATAATTAAAGGGGTATTCCTTTCTCATTAGCTCTACACATAAAGGTAAAGGCAAATAAATATTGTTACCAAATACATTGCTGTTCTTATTTTGCTTCATTTTAGAGTCAGAGAAGTTCTTATCTCCTGATTATATGCATAAGTCTCCCTAGGTTACCAACAACCTCTCTCTGCTCTAGCAGTGGCTACGATGGTGACGTCACTCCCTGCTGTGTCTAATCAGCAGCACGGGAGCTTGTTAATGTTTCTAACTTACAAACGTCAACCCTTTAGAGCTCTGTAGCCTTCTGCCCTTCTGTTTAAACCCCTTCTTTACCAATCTCCCTCTAACAGGTTCTGCTTGCAATAGCAGAGCTGAAATGTCAATCCCTGCTGTGAACGCTTCTCACAGGCCTGAACCAGGAAGTTTTGGTTTAAAGCTGGCAGTGAAGAGCAGGCTATGTGAAACAGCATGGTGAGGACACCCCTTCAAGGTCAGCCTCCCAGTGGGTAGTGGAGGGATGAATAATACCAGCTCTCTAGTGATCAGATAGCGGAGAGGTAAATGCCAGGTTTCTTGATGTTCTAGGCCAGAGGAAGGGATTCATGTCAGCTTTCCTGATGGTCTATAGTAATGAAGGGTTAATGTCTGATTCCCAAGAGGTCTAATGGAGTGAAGGGAAAACACACTGTTTGCAGGTTGTCTTCTAATTCCATCTTTATAAAATTTGGTTGACCACAAAAAATTGCTTCCCTCACTGAGGCTTTATATTATTTATTTTTATTTTTTTTCTACAGGTAATGGCACGTGTTGCCCTCTTGAACTGAAGCTAAAACAACTAAATTTTCCTCAAGGCATGTGCATTGGAAGCATTTCTTACAAAAATAAAACCATAACACTTCCAGAATTATCCGCCGTGGAGGACGCAATTAAAGAAGGTAATTTTAAAAAGGGGTCTAATTTTCTAAAATTGTCCAACAGATAAACAGGCCAAGTTGCCAATAACAACCAAACTATTTTCTAAAGATGAAATCTGTATTGTGCTTTATTGCTACATGCAGTAGGGATATGATTGTCTCAAATATTAAGCCTTGCATGTTAGAAGGGGTTGTATCGCTATAAAGATCATGTCTCAGATTATGGGGACAGTAAAATAAGCACTTTTGTAATGGTTTGCATTAACCCCTCAGTCACTTGGTTTTTAGCAGAATATGAGCTTTACTATGCATCTGTGTTCATCTTCTGCTGCTGCTGGCTCGGTGACACTACGCACCCCTGGCTGGATACCCCCCCACCCCATAGACACGCCCGCTGCACTGTGAATAGGCTGCTGACATTTCTTCAGCCCTTTGGGTACGCCGCCCAGACAGGAAACTCCTCCTAACCATGCTCCCTGCACCGGTGATGGCCTAGCCTGCACACTCTGTGTTTACTCCCCTCTGAGCTGTTAAAATCGATAAGTGAAACCAGGGCTTTGCCTGGCTCTATACCTCATCTCCCAGCTCATGGTGAATGATCTGGGCAATTACTGCCTGTTTAAGTCACAGATCCCCTCATATAGCAGAGTCTTATAGAGTCTCCTGCCTGTTAATAGAGGGAGAGAAGTGTAGGAGGGCAGTGTGCATTGCTTCATATAACACAGACTGCTGTCTGGTAACAGAGGTGGAAGGGGGGGCAGTGTAGATTCTTCACAAGTGTTTCATCAGTTCAGGCTGACTGTATAACTGCTTATAGCAGAGCAATGAGCTTGTGGAGTCAGCCTGAAGCTCTGCAGACACTGAGCAGCATGCAGGAGGCTGAGGAGCTGTCAGAATGATGATGTCACAGTTCTTCAGTGAGGAGAGACACGCCTGCTGAGAGGAGAGACTCGCCCCTGGATTTCCAATTCAATCTTCAAACGATACAACCCTGTTTAAGTATGCACAGATTGTACAGTGAAATTGCGACGCGACTCATTCTACCCCTTACCCACCGAGCATCTAGTTTTGGACTCTTCCTGACAAAGGCCCGGTGTATTATAAAATCTGTCATAGTCACTTTCAATATGAGGAATAAATTTTTTTGACACTTTTACCTATCCAATATATGATTCAAAGATTGTGTTTCTTTAAAATTGTCTTCTATTAGGCAGTACAAAGTATAATAAAGTTACAAAGTTATGAGGTCTCTATTTTACGCAATTGTCATCAATATGTTCAACATTTGGGATATATTACAACTGGCATACTACCGCATTAACCAATTCATTATATGCCAAAATTTAAAAGAAAACCTGAACACATAAAACTTTGTCCAACGCCTTCCCATTTCGTCGTCTCATATCTTGTGCCATTACGATAATTGATCATAATGTCAAATCGGTCTAAAATATCATCACAGTAATCATCTGGTTATAGGTGACAACAGAGTGCATTGGACTTAATGGTCTTTTAACTTTCCCTATAATTTTTAAACTGTCTGTTCAAGCCTCAGCTATATCGCTATTCTCTTGAATGAAGAAAAAAAACACAAGTCCTCTACTTGTGCAAAGAAGACTGTATAGTTCAACATTAGCTCAGACAAAACAGAAAACACATACCAACAAGTGCTACCATTCTCCGACCCACTCCCACCCAACCCCTGTTTTGATATATGTTAAATACTATGCGCTCCCTTATATCGGTACCTAATTTTTCCCTATTCTCTGCATAGGCCGGCACCTTTTGTCGCCAAGCGAATATTGAGTTAGATGCTAATCCATGATTCCCATCCTCTGGACATACCAAATCTCTGAGTCCCTATATGGAAGCTCGCCAATCAATATCGTCTCTTGAACCAATGCGGTAAAGGCTAAAGCATTCTTTTGATGGCTTCTCCGTATTCTCGTGGGAGCAGAGGGATAAACTGCCCAAACCTGATATAACAAATTTTTGAACATGAGACTTCCCTTCTTACCTGAGGCCTCACACTCAATCCATTTTCAGTATGTAAGATAATTTCTTCAATGAACATCTTAAAAGGAGGCTGCTGGACTATCATGTATCCATGTGTTCAAGATGGTTTTGGCGATGCCGCGCTCGCAGTGAGATCAAATATAATAATGTCCTGCTTCCTTCCCTGTCACATGGGGGTCATCTGGGTATCTTCGGCCGAGAATATGGCTCCATCAGAGGGTTGTTTTGGGACATAGTTTAATGCAAAAAAAGGGTGCGACCTTGTAAATGTCCATCACTTCTCGGTCCCAAAAATTTTGGATCACTCGTGGCAGGCTCTCACACTAGCAGGGAAGATATCGTCGCTTCCTGAACGCCACATCGGAAGCATCTGTTGCTCTCAAAAATGGCCCATACTGGTATCCCTGACCTGGGGTAATGTATAGCCCTGTGGTACAACTGAGGGACATCTACCATACCTACTAGGGTAAAATTGCATACTGTTGGTCAACGCTGGCAAGTAGCGTGTAGACGCTCCAGATCTGGATTTCAATCCCTCCGCGCCCATCGTTCGCAAGGCCATAGTGGAGCCTGAAAAGTCTAAGGGTAAATGAAACTTTGTAGTATAGATAGTAATCAATCTCCCCTGTTCAGTTGTTTTCTGGAGCAAGAGCACTACGTGTTTAAGGATCCATCTCGCCGCGTGAAGTGAGGAATCCACGTTAGGCGTAGCTGCGGCAACATAAATATGTGGAAGGGAAGGAGACCGCAGCCTCCCGGGAATTTATTCTAGTTCCTCAATTGTAAGGACCTATGCATTTTTGACATCTATTAAATCGTAGACCGATAGGATTCCCCCTTTCTCCCACCTGTAGAAGTCCTATGTGGAAGTTCCCTCCTGAAATCTGGATTCACCTAGTTACTATTAGCGAAGCATTCCGCCTGGGATAAAGTAGCCCAATGAGCATCCTCATTGTTCATGCCCGCCCCGCCATGTTGAAAAATACGAGTTATTGGCTTAAGCTGTCTGGGATTTGATGCAGGTGGCCGAAGCATAAAATTTTGCTAGTTAGATCCTCCCCTAGAAAACATTGCACTGCCTTGGTGCTCTGTGTATACTGAATTATTTGCAACCAATCTGCAGCCATATAACCGAATCACGCGGCACATGTATGCTCGAATTGTTCGGAAGTTAATACCCCCGTTGTCCTTTGGGCCTGCTGTCAAAATTATTAAACTGGAATCCGAGGCCTTTTACCGCCCAGATAAATCGCTACGGAAGAGCGCATTCATGCGTATCTCATCCTTACGCCTGATATAAAAGAGGAAGGGACTGCAGAGATATAGTAGCTTGGGGAATTTCCACCAATTTGACCAAGTTTCCCCTGCCCACCATAGGACAACGGTAGTGTTGCCTCCACGGTCGAGTAGCACCATCACGTTTCCACGAAGGTAAATAGGGTGTGATTGTTTACTTTATATAGATTGTAGGGAGCCTTGTAATGAATACCCCCAAATAGGGTATTTTTGCTGTACAACCAATTAAAACGGTAAAGTGTGGTCGCATGTATCAGTTTTGGTGTCCCCTTGAGCATCATGGCAAAAGTTCGCGTTTTGTCCATGTTAACATAATATGCCTAAAGGTAGCCATCTCCTGCATCCCCAACAGCACCCCTTTGCATCTTTTTTGAGTCGCAGGGTTTTTCAAAATTATCATCACATCGTCCGCAAACGCCACTATATCCAAGACGGGAAATCAGCCAGATCCCATCAGTGCGCGATACTAGCTTTATGGTAATACACAAGCGGTGATCAAGTGCGAGATCAAAGAGCAAGTAGGAATATGTAGGACAACCCTGTCTAGTACCCCTAAACATGTCAATGGTAGGTGTTATAATCCATTAATTAGAATGATTAGTGGATGAGCCTTCTTATGTAAGAAATGAAAATTCTAAAGACATGGCCGAAATGTTCTTCTTAATAAGGTAGCAGACAGAAGGGCCACGAGACTTGGTCAAATGCCCTTTTCGCATCTGAGGCTTAAAACATCACAGACGTCTGAAGAAGGTCCGAGGCCTCAAACCGTCGCCCCCACCACCGTGTCTAATTTTTTAAATGCTTGACTCCCCTGTACAAAGCCCCTCTGTGCCGGATGTGCTATATCAGGGAGAAAAGTCTGGGAGGCGAGTCGCCAAGATTTTTTGGTTAGAAGCTTTTAAAGTCAACATTGTAGTAGCGCAATTGGGCGGTAATTTTAACCTGAGTGTGATCCTTGCCCGGTTTTGGGAGCAAGATCGTGCACAATTCCGAAATAATAACTCCATTGCTCCCTGATCTCGGTATATTGAGTTATATTAATCCAACCAATGTTGTCGTCACTCACGCGATAAAGAGTTTAGTAAAATTCACAACCATAGCCATGCCCGGGCCCCCGGTGATTTCTAATTAAGGCGAGGATGTTTATGGCTTTACCCTTCACCTCCTCTTTCTTTGATTGTTGGGCTATCCAAAAAGGCCTGCTGTTCTATACGCTAAGGAACCCGAGAGATGCAGCATCCAAGGAATGAATTTATCTGACCCATGCAGTGGGGGTGCTCTATAGAGTATCTTCAAAAAAAAATCCACGGAATAGCCTTGAGATCCGTCGTGCATATAATGAGCGGTCGCAGAGTTTCGTGTGCGTTCAAGACTAGCAACCGTTTACGGCTATGTGGGCCCTAACCAAGTTGCGACCAGCATCTCCGACTATCTCGATTCGCACCCCTAAAGAATCTATCTGATTAACTTAACCAACCAATTGCCTGCCTTTGCACAAAGAGTCCATGACTGGCTTTGGCTCTTTGTAGAAACCCTTTCGGCGGCGTCCGAGGGAGTGGTCGCCAAATCCCTTTGTGCGACAGCAATGTTGTCTGGCAATTTTTCAAATTTGGTTTGAGCCATCTCCTTCTTTCTGCCTGCAACATAATTAAATGGGGATATGACCACGTCATTACCCGCTTTTTTGCAGGTCAGCCATAACAAAGAGCATTCACTATGTGCGCTAGATTATCATCCACGTAGTTAGTCAGTGGAATTTTGCAGGAAGGACTTGAAGTCCACAGATTGCAGCAAATATCCCTGAATCGCCAAAATCTGCTTTTGGCTTGCGTGTGTGAGCGCGAGATCAGTCACCGTGACTTGGGGCATGGGTCAGAGATATCAATGTAAGGAACTCTAGAGTCCAAGACTATACTCCACATTTCAGGAAATAAGGAAATAAAATCTATTCTCTGAAACTTTTATGCACCGCGGAGTAGTATGTGAACGTCTTTTTCCCCCGTATTTAGGTGCACCAGGGATCACAAAGCGTATTGTCGTTGTCTCCAACTCAATATGTCCCTAGCTGGCCAGGAGATGGCGAATCCTATTTAATGCTGATCTATTCTAGAGAAGGACATTGAGTTGCGTTAAAATCCCCTCCCAAATTATGTTCGTGTCTGCCCTGGATGCTAGAAAAGGAGTTTCTAGGCTTGACGATAGAATTTGTGATTGGATAATATTAGGTGCAATCATACATTTTACAAGTGTGTATGAGGTATCCTGTACGATAATCTATTAAAGCAAAATGTATGTGACTCCTTCATCTTTTATCCTCTTCCTCTTATTAGATATTCCAATCCCTTTCGGAATAAAATGGCCACCCGCCTCTTGATTTGGAGGAATGAATTGGACATGCGGCAGGACTCCAACCAGGGGGCAACGACCGCAGAACCCAACTTGTATCACTTCCTCCAAGTGAGTTTCTTGCAAAAAAAATTATATCAGGCAATGGATACCGTCTTAAGATGTACGCTCACCTTGTTTCCTTTTAATAGGAGTGTTGAGGTCCTGCCACATTCCAAGTAATCAGCCTGGATTGGTCCTTCCTCCGAGATACTCACTCCTCTAGAGCCCTGCCGTCATGTTACACCACTCGTCAGCCCTCGTAAAGATGTGGTTTCTTTCAATTACTCAGTTGCCCCCATTGTCCCAGCGAGCAACGGGCACACGTTCCTGTTTTTGTAGGCCATCACGGGTTCAGAAGGCCACAACCCTTGTGTAGAGCCATGCCCCTATCTGAAGGGCCATAGCCCGGAGAACAGAGCACATACAATCGTCAGTTCACTATTAATAACAATAACAATATTAACATTTTGGACCCAATCGGTTCCGTGAAACTGACCACCGCAGTCTGGAGTCAATAGCTTGCATCGCAGCAACCAGTCATGGATCACTAGATCCAAAATATCCCGTTGTCTCCCTAAATGGATCATGAACCTTCTAGCTAACCCTCCTCAACAAATTACCCTAGTTGAGCGTGTCTTCAAAAATCATCTGCCGTCCCTCCACCTGCACTTTTAGCTTTGGCGGGTTACAGGAGGCTGAAAACGTATCGCCTTCCCATGTAAGCTGCCTGCAGACTACGTGACCAGCTTTCTTTTTTGGGCCACACTTGCATAGAAATCTGGAACAACAGATTTGATGCGCCTCTACAATAAGAGTGTCACTCCTCCTATAGAGCCCTCAGCACCTGCTCCTTAATTGCCCCAATTAGGTATTTACTATCACCGGCGTGGTCTTCAGCATCCCTCTCCCGCTCACTGTCCTGATGTCGCCAGCCTAGTAGCTCTTTCAATAACAACTTGTCTGTGGAGAAAGACTGATATCTAATACTTTGGGAAGTTTATCTGTGAGGAGAAGTGTAATCCAGGAGTAACCTGTGATGGTATTCTGAATCCCCACAAAAGCGAGAATATTCCTCCTCTGCGATTCTCCAGATCATCGATCCGGTCTCTAAAATCGCCTCAGTTTCCTTCCTGTGCCAAGATTGTTCCACATTAGAAGTGGTGACTTCACAAGATGTCACCTAGTCTCACTCTAAGCTCCACTATTTTCTGCGTATTAGCAGTAATCATGTGTTAACGCAGAGTTAATCGAAGTATGCAGGACTCAATCGCTATCATCATGGGCACATCAATACTGAGACCTCTTGGGGGCTATGGCGGCAAGGTTAATGCTCATTGCCCTTTGGGCCCCTGTTTCGGACAGATTGGAGATTTTCTGGGAGGGGGTACTCCTATCTCCTTAGAATGGACCTGGAGAAGCAGGGTCTTCCATCACGGCCCCTAGAGAGGTGCCTTGATGCCCTATTAGGGCTTATTTTTTGGAGTTTTAGGGTCTCCTTTTGAATCAGCTAGATGCACTTGCAGCTTGAGGAGCTGTAACGTTGGGCGAAACGTGTGTTGGCGTGTATTCCTCTTGGTTGGCTTTTAGTGATAGATCTTTGTCCCATCCCTCCGTTATCAGAGGGAGTGAAGGAGTGGAGAGTACTGAAAGAGTATCGGGAGAGACAGGTATAGTATTTAGAATCAACATATTCAATAAAGTGGCAGAGCACCTCTAACTGACCCTCAAAACTCTTGCCTGCAGTAGTTGTGATCTTCACAACACCTAGCTAGAAAAAATTACGAGTATATCACATTCAATGTCCAGCAGCACAAGCAGGATTCACCATCAAGTATACAAGGTAAGAAAACATCATTCCTGGGTCTCACAGCTCCTCCAGTGGTCAGAGCCCGCCGGTGCCGACCTGTGAGCAGATGGCGAGAGAGAATTTAACCCTCGCAGTGTCTCTGTGCTCCGCACCCTTCCTCAGGCAAACCAAGGGCGGGGGGGACAACAAGACCTCAACAGCTTAGATTCTAGCTCAGAAGTCCCTCCAATCAATCCTTTTAGAACTAGGCGTACTGCATATCTTACTTTTTGCAAGTCCCCTGCAGAGGTTCAGAGTCAGAAAGATCAAATTTAAATCTTTCTCACTCTTCTGTCAAGTATTTTTTAGACGTGCAGGTGGGGTCCCCCTCTACATATGTCCAGGGGTATATTGATGGAGACTCAATGATGACAGTTGAGTAGGCGACCAGTTTAAGAGCCTTGATGAGGCTCTCAGTTAAAGAAGGTCTCATCCTCCGACTAGCGCCTGGCAGTCTATCCCGTCTGCCGTCCCGTTTCCCGCGCTGCTACTAGTGAGAGTGGTGGGGGGGGAGGGGGGAGGGAGGCCGGACCAAGGCAGTCACCGAAGCTGGGCTGCTCTGTGCACACTTCCACTAACCCCTCTCTGTCCCACCTGCAATTCCATTCGTCTTGACCGCTACGGAGCTGCGTGTCCTCGTCCGCTCTTTCCTCCTCCCTCAGCATGGAGGCAATCCTCTCAATCGTGAGTCGTGTGCAGCGACCGACGGGCGCTCTGAAAGCAGTACTCAGCGCGCGCCGAGGAGCGACGGCAGCCGCGCCGGGGTTTCCTTGTGCGGGAGTTATGTGTGAAGGGCTTCTCCTCTGGAATCAGTAGGACACTTGAGACTGATGCAGCGCTGCCGGTCCCGCAGTAATCGTCCGGTCGTGCCGCGGTGGTTAATGGTTGTGTGCCACTAGAGGCAAGATGGCCGCCGCATTGAGGCTCGGCAAAATGTCCGTCGGAGCCACAAATCTGCCTCCTGGATTCCAGTCTTTGAAGTTTTTTTGCGGATCCTCCCCGGGTGCCCCGGGTCGTCACCACAATCCGTCATAGCACAGGCTCCCGGATTGTTTCAACTACGGCAGCAACGTGTAGCCCCAGGTCTGATCCAGACACTACCAGGCCCAGTGAGCCCCTTCTAAAATGCGGCCGCAGTCGGTAGCTCCGCCCCCGGAACTCAGAGATTGTTTTCTCGTGACACATTGTGCACATTTGTGAAAAATATCAAAATATCATGAAAATTTGCAAGAATTTCTGCTTGTAAGACAGATAGCTATTTCACTCAAAATATTTTATAACTAGCAATCTACCATAAGTCCTAACTGTAGGATGGCTCATTTTAATTTTTTTTTTAACCACATTAAGGGGCTATAGAAATTCCAGTGTCATTTTTCAACAATTTCAAGAAAATTTTGCAATATACATTTTTAGGGACCCAATCCAGTTCTGATGTGGCATTCTTCTGGGGTCTTTAATCGTAGCGCGCGCGCCGCATAAATTACCCATCTAAGAAACATAGACCCCTTGCCAGTAATTAAAAAAGCATTTATGAAGTTGTTGACCCTCTAGATATTTCAAGAAATTTAAAGCAAAAGTGGAGGTGAAATTTCAAAAAATTTATTTTCCCCTCACATTGTTTTTGAAGATTATCAATTTTTTATTCATTATTCACTGGAACACAGTAGATGTGACCAGTAAATGCAACTTAAATCGATTCTCCCAGATCCTGCCGTTTTTCGAGATATCCCATATTTGCCCCAGTGCATTATTTGGCTCAACCATAAGCCCCAAATACGGAGGAGCACCTACCAGACTCTGGGGTCTAATTTCATTACAATTTTATTTAGGCGCCAATTGAGTTGCAGTACGCCTATCATGTTCCAAAACTTAATAAAACCCCTAAAAAGACCCTCATATTGGAAACTACACCCCTTTGAAGGAATATTCCAGGGGTGCAGTGAGTATATATCGACCCACAGGAGTGTCACAAATTTTTTTAGCATTCGGCTCTGAAAATAAAAAAAAATTTTTTTTCCAATAATCTGCAATTTTAGCTGAAAATGTTTAATTTTTACATGGAATCCTGGAAAAAAAAGCCCCAAAATTGTGTCCAAGTTCGGCAATACCCTACATGTGGGTGTAAACTGGCAGGGCGTACAAGGGAGGGAGTGTTATTTGGCTTTTGAAATGCAGACTTTGGTGGGTGTTTTGTCGCATTTGCAAAGCCCCCACAGTACTAGAACAGGTGAAACCTTCCCTCATGGATCTCGTCTAGGGGTGTATTGTGCATTTTGGGCGCACAGGTGTTCCATAGTTTTTTTAGCATTGGCTGTGAAAATGGGGGGGGAGGGAACGCAGTTCCGCAATTGTTTTTTGGGCTTCAATTTTACAGTGTTCGCCGTACGGGATAAATGACGGGATAACTTTACTATGGGGGTCGGTACAATTGCAATGATATAAATTTGATATAGTTTTTTTATGTTTAATTACTTTTACACAATAGAAATGAGTTTATAAAAAATTGCGCTTTTATGTTGTCCTATTCTGACAGCCATAACTTTTTTATTTTTATGTATACGGAGCTGATTATGGGCTTGTTTTTTGAGAGATGAGTTGATGTTTTTATTGGTACCATTATGGGGGCATATGACGTTTTGATCATTTTTTTTATTAAGGTTCTTGTGAGGCATTTTGAACAAAATACAGCAATCCTGGTAGCGTTTTTAATTTAATTTTTTACAGCGGTCACCATGCGGTATAAATTACACCCAAGCTTTACTCAGCAGGTTGATACGATTACATTGATACCCAATTTGTATATTTTTATAATGTTTTACTGCTTTTACACAATAAAAACACTTTTATTCCAAAAGAAAACACGTTTTTGCATCGCCATAGTCTGAGAGCCATAACGTTTTTATTTTTCTGTGTACAGAGCTGTGTAGGGGCTTGTTTTTTGCGGGATGAGTCAACGTTTTTACTGGTATCATTTTTTGGGGGGACAAGGCTTTTCAATCACTTTTAAATCTGTTTTTTGTAAGGCAGGATGAAGAAAATACTGCAATCCTAGTAGTGTTTTTTATTTTTATTTTTAACAGCGCTCACCGTGCAATATATGTGACAAGTTAGTTTTACTCTGTGGGTCAAGACGATTATGGCAATATCCAGTTTATATAGTTTTTTTATGTGGAAGCACATTTTATTTTTTTCTATTTAAAAAATACAGTATTTATGCATCGCTTTCTTCTGATAGCCATAACTTTTTTATTTTTCCGTATACAGAGCTGTGTAAGGACTTTTTTTTGTGGGATAAGCTGACGTTTTAATTGGCACCACTTTGGTGTTTATATGAGTTTTTGATCACTTTTTATTCCATTTTATATGCTGCGTGATGAACAAAAATCACAATTCTGTGAATGTTTTTTTTTTTTACGGGTTAATTAATGTGACAGATTTATAGAGTGGGTCGTTACGCATGCGAAGATACCAAATATGGGTACTTTATTTATTTTTGATAGTTTTTAGGGCGATTGCTGTTTGCAAAGGGGAAAAGGGTGGTGTACGTGTTTTTATTTTATTTTTCGTGTTTGTGTTTCACCTTTTTACACTTTTTAAAAACTTTTTTTTACACTTTTTTTACTTTTCCCCAGAGGGGAATTGTATGAGCGATATTAAAATCTATCACCGTGCCCACAATGCAGTGTGGGCATGGTGACGTCACCGGACAACCTGGATGCTTTCAGAAAGCGTCCAGGCTGTCGGGTGAGTGGATCAGTAGCAGCGCAGAGCGCCGATACTGCGGCGATCGAAGGCAGGGGGAGCTCACTCCTCCTGCCTGCAACTTCATTATGGCGACCATGATAGGTCGCGATAATGAAGGGTTAATCACCGGTGGCCGAAGCTCACTCCATCTGCGGAGGATGTGGCATGATGCCAGCGGTAATATACCACGATCTCGCGAGCTCCGCTTGTGAGCTTGCAAGATCGCCATGACGTACCCATACGTCAATTTGCGGGAACCCCTACCCGACCTTGATGTATGGGTACGTCAAATGTCGGTAAGGGGTTAAATCAGTTATGGATCATCCGATTTTGGATCCGAAAATTACATCCAAAAATGCAGCATCAATCAGATCCAACACACAGCTGCGTGTTTGGATGCAAGTTGGATGCAGCAGGATCGCACCTTATACTTTAAAATAGGGCTCCTGCTGCGTCTTTCGGACCAAGAATTAACATAACTTGTAGAATTAGGTTATTAAGTGTGAACTGTGAATAGTATTTAATTAAAAATTTTAAAAAACAAAATGCAGATTTTTTTTTTTTTAATTAAGCAGTCATTTAAACATAAACTTAAACTACACCCTCAGAAAATACAACTTCTCCTGCATAAAACAAGTCCTAATACAACTGTGTCATTAATTTTTTTTTTTTTTTAAGTTATTACTGTTGAAACATAAGGAGTCAAAAACTTAAGGGTTAAGGGGTTAAAATCTGCACCTGTTTAAATAAAATAAAGAAATTTTTTTCCCTCCTTACAAAGTAAATTAAGTGTAAGACTACATTAGATGGGAAGTTTAACTTTTCATATTTTTTTCTAGCACAAGATGAAATAGCTGGTCCAGGAAAGAATATCATTGAACCTATAACATTTAAAATATATTCATCAAACAGCACAGATCTGACTCTGATTGATCTGCCAGGGATCCCGAGGATAGATTCACCCGATCTCTTCTTAGACCTTTCACACCAGGTTTGATGCTACCTAGCTCCATTCATTGGAATTAGAATTAGATAACATTTTTTGATTATCATTGACATTCTGCAGTAAATAGTATTAGGGCGCATTCACACGGCAAGGGACAAATACCGGACGGTTTATCCGACCGGTATTTGTCCGCTTTTTGTGCCGTGCACACGGCCGCGGGGGGGGGGGGACGTCTTTTATCCGCGATGAGCCCTCCCCGTTCACATTCACAAGGACAAATTCCGTCTGAAAACCGGACGGAAGATTGTGCATGTAGAATGTGTTGCGGGCGGCCCGCGGGTGGAAAAACTGCCGGACGGAAAACCTGTGCAGTGGGGACTGCTGCACGGGTTTTCCATAGAGCACCATTGTGCTCATTTTCAAGCGGTTTTTCAGACGGTCTGCAAAACCTCAAATCGCCTGAAAAACCGACAAAAACCCTTGCCTTGTGGACATGCCCTTAAAGTGAATCTCCACCATTTCATTTTAGGTCAAATGTTGAGCAGGTTATTTGTTTTAATATTTTCATAGCAATCAGAGCTTTTTCTTCTGCACAATCATAAAGTAAAATTTTAGCTTCCGGATGGAATGATTAGTAGCATGCAGCAACTATGACCCGTGGCCAACATAAGGGGAAATTGCTGCATTTTTTAACTTAAAGGGGTTTTTGTCATCATGCAGTTTCACCGTCACAGCCAAATTCAGGCTCACACTATCCCAGTCAGGCTGTGGGTAGGTCTACAGCAGTGATTGACATATTAGCTTTGCTTGTCCTGTTTGGCTACGTCTCCACTGCACACAAACACGTCCATTTTTTTCAGCGTTTTACAATCGCTGAAAAACCGCCTGTAAAGATGTCCCAGAGACTTGTATAGTAAAAACGTCCTGTTGTCTCCACTGAATGTTTTTTTTCTGCTCCTTTTATTTTCTGGACGTCTTCTGAAACATGTTGCAAAAAACGACTGAGCAGGGCAGAAAATTTACTATTGAGTATTGAAGTCTATGTAAAGTGGCAGATGTCTTTTGGCACACTTTTGCTGCGTTTTTTACATGCATTTTTTAGCAGAAGTCCATTTAAATATATTGATTTGCATATCTGCAAAAAAAAAGTGCGTCAAAAACATGCATAAAAATGCAAAACGTGCCAAAAGATGCACGTTTTTTCCAGCAGATTTTGACAGGCAGTGAACAAAAAACTCAGTTTTATGAACATATTTAGGATTTGGTTTTCAAGTCATTTTTTATCCTCTGTCTTGTAGACATAGCCTTAGAGTGAAGTGACTGCTGGAAATGTAAAGTAAGACTACAGAGCTCTAAGAACTGAAAACATGTCCTTATCTTAAATAAACAAAGTTCCTTCCTTGAGATTACACACGGCAGGGAATGACTCACCATGGATGTATAGTAGCTACTAGATAATCAGATAGAGAGGAGAGAGAGATGGTTGATAACCAAGAGAAACTCTTTGATTACCAAGGATTTGAAGCTCTGTGTCAGAAGAAGCTCCAGCTGCTGTATAGATCTAGTAAGAAATTGATGAGCCAAAATTTGGGACTATTTAGATAATATATATATATATATATAATATATATATTATATATATATATATACATATATATATATATATATATATATATATATATATTTAAGGCTGGACATTCACTTTAAGGTATTAAAATTTAAAATTTACCCCTTTGCTTTTCTATGAGGAATATATTTCTTCTGAAGACTCTGGATGTGGAGAACTTATGCTCTTTTTCAGGGAAAAACTTCTCCACGTGTTTTCTGCTGACTGTGAGTGTGTAGTTATATATTTTATTTATACACATAGAGATGGATCAAGCACACAGTATACAAATACATATCAGGACCAGAGACCATTATTCTGGCAGTGCTCCCCAGTAATATCGATGTGGCTACATCAGAAGCTATGAAAATGGTCAAGCAGGTGGATCCAACTGGAGAACGAACTATAGGTAACATACTACCGAGAACAGTTACTAAAGTGGTCACAAACTTAAAATGTCATGTTCCCCACATTTCAGCAGCACACAGATCCTTGTTTCTGGTGTTTATTAAAGGGGTTGTCTCATCTTAGAGTTTCATAGGATGCATGGATGAAATAATGCTAGTTTCTCTGTCACTTCCTGGTCAAGCTGTCTGTAATTAGCATATGAGCTCCATGTATTCAGACTTCTGCTAATTAACTGAGAAGCTTCCCTGCTCCTGACAGCCTGAGATTTAAGTAAACAGCAGTAATTACTCTTTTGTCTGAAAGATCAGATAACAAACAAGCTCTCACTGTCCAGAGTTCTGTGCAGCTGCAGCTGTAACCTGCGTGATGAAATCCCTCCCTGCTATCAGATAGAACAAACAGCGGGGGGGGGGGGGGAGTACAGAGGTCGGTTACGTGGGGAACTATATAGAGCCAGGAAGGTGAAAAAATCACTTGTAGCTCCTTAACAAAAAAAAAAAAAAGAACAACGCGATATATTTGGAAAACGTCTTCTTTTAGTGTTCCCAACATGTTGAAAGCTAATCCTTGTAGAGAGACAACCCCTTTAAGATCCTCAAGCTGAATAAAACATCTAGTGTAAAACAATATATAGAAGACAGGACATAAGGTGGGAGGGGGATGCAGCTGCAGCTACCCACTCATTGTATCAATGAAACAGCATTAGGCAAAAGGGAAGGAGGAGCAGCCAGGAGGCGACATTTGACTGACCCGGTGCACAAAGCACAGTTCTTATATCACTGCAGGAAACCCATAGGGTGGGCTCACAAGGCTGACTTTGTTGCTTAAAGGGGTTTTGCCACGATGTAATGTTGACGTGGGATCCTCCAAAATGGGTATTTAATCACTTTTCTGCCTTACCTGCCCTTAGTTACTTAAAAGCTTCTATTAGATACAACCTGACAAGAGCTGCTGGCCGGGCTTGCGCAGATCACACTTCTTATCTGATGAGAGGGAGCTGAAGAAGCTTTCAAGGCACCGGGTAGAAATATGTTGTGTTTTGTATACAGAATCCACTAGTTGTAGTGTGATTATTTGAGTGAACATTTCACACGATCCCTTATGCATGGCCCTGTGCTCTGGCTGTGTCTCTCTCTCTCTCAGTTCAGCATGGCTTGTTTACATTTGCTGCTTAGCAGATAAGGCACGTCCTGGCAAAACCCCTTTAAAGGGGTTTTGCCAGGACAAGCCTTATCTGCTAAGCAGCAAATGTAAACAAGCCACGGAGCTGAGAGAGAGAGAGACACAGACAGCCAGAGCACAGAGCTGCATAAGGGATTGTGTGACATGTTCACTGAAATAATCAAACTACAACTAGTGGATTCTGTATACAAAAGACAACAGCTTTCTCCACAGCAGCTTTAAAGCTCCTTCATGTTCCCTGTCATCAGATAAAGCAGGGATCTACTCAAATAATCACACTACAACTAGTTTATTCTGTATACAAAACACAACATATTTCTACCCAGTGCCTAGAAAACTTCTGCAGCTCAGTCTCATCAGATAAGAAGCTTTCTTTGCCAAGCCCCCAGAAACTCTTGTCAGGTGTTCTAAAATAGAAGCTTTGAAGTAACAAGGCAGTAAGGCAGCTGTGCTCTCTCAGGCTGCACTTTTTGTAATCACATATATTTAGAAAAGTGATTAAATACCTATTTTGGAGGATCCCACATCAACATTACATCGTGGCAAAACCCCTTTAATGTGTCTAATCCACGCACAAAAAAAAGAAAATCAAAAACAACATAAAACCAAAAGTAGGATCTTTCCATTGACCACAGTGTAAAATCGGAGTCGTTGTATAATTGGAGCGTACTGTCAGCGCGTACGTCAACAATACAAAAATATAGGAGGCAAAAATCTGCCTTGGGGAGTCTGTGTTGTTCCCTCGTTGAAATTTCACGCTTACAAGCACAGAATTTTTAACATGGAAGCAACGCTTTTTCGCCACTGACATTGTCACCACCAAAAACACACCATGTAATCTCACCGTTAAAGAGGTTGTCTCACCATGCAGTTTCACGGCCAGCTTCAGACTCAGTCTTCCTGGTTAGGCAGCTGGCAGGTCTATTGCAGTGATTGACACATCAGCTCTGCTATTTCTAGCTGAGCATGTTACAGCAAAATGACTGCAGGAGATGTAACACAAGACTACAGAACTCTAAGGAATGAAAACGTATCCTTATCTTAAACACATACATTTCCATTCCTAAGTATTACACACAGCAGGGAGGGACTCCACATGGATAGACAGCAGCTTCCAGCAATCAGATAAGAAAGAGAAGTGGTCAGTAACCAAGGGAAACGTGTGTGCACTTTAACTCTCTCTTATTTCCTCAACAAAGCAAAGTAGAAAAGCAATGTATTTCATAATAGTCTTCTTTGACCTTTCTCTACATGTATCAAATGTTTCTAAACTTAATGGGGTTATCTCACTACATTGATTCATCTCACCTCAGTCCTGCTTTCTTGGTTTCTTTTTGAATGTGGTAGAAGCCAGGTCTGTAGCTATAGCAACCAGCACTGGCAGCCTATCAGGAGAGATCAAACAGGTCTGTAGCTATAGCAACCAGTGCTGGCAGCCTATCAGGAGAGATCAAACAGGTCTGTAGCTATAGCAACCTGAGGAGCTGATGCAGCCCATACAAGAAGGGATATCTAGGAATAGGTAGGACACTGTTAATGGACACATATTGCAAAGTGACTTGTTTTTGAAAGATCTTTAACATAAAAAGCAGCAATCTGTGTAGTGAGACAACCCATTTAAGTTTATCGCTTTGTACAAATCATGTAGACTAAAAATGTATGTTTACATGAGATTATGTCACATGGCTGTGCAATGTAAAGGGGTTTTCTCATCTGGCTGGCTTTTTTATGCAGCTAGTCTTGTAATTAAAGGGGTGTTCTCACCATGTTTTACATCCAGCTTTAGGCTCCCACTTACTGCTCAGGCTGTGGTAGTTCTACAGCAGTGACTGACATTTCAGCTCTGCTATTTTAGATGAGCCTCCTAGAGGAATATTGATGATGATGGGGTCTAACAGCATTACACAAGGCTACAGAGCTCTAACGGGTAAAAGTTTGTCAGTAACATACCTATCTAATGTGGGGCCTATCTACCTACTCAGTGGATGTGGGGGCTACCAACCTACGCAATGGTGGGGTTATCTATCTACCTACATATTAAGGGGCTTACCTAACAGAGAGATTACTTACTGACCTAATAGAGAGGCTTATTTTCCTATCTAAAAGGGGGCCTACCTACCTGCCTACCTAATAGAGGGTTTACCTATGCAATAGGGGAAATGGCCTTCCAAGTTAGGTAGATAAAATGTAGGCATATAAGCCTAGTTGGTGCTCTACCTTCTTAAAAGGGGAGTCTACTTATCTGTCTACCCAAGTTGTGGGGTGTTGCTATTTTATGAGGGATGTACCTATCTACTAAATAGTGGTGTAGAGGTTTGGCATGTATGATGTCCTCTTGGTGGGCTGGTGACAGTGTCGGACTGGGGGGTCTTGGGCCCAAAGGGGAGTTGATCCTGGGGGGCCCACCCTACTGTACATGAAAATATTACCGGCCTCTCAGACATAAACGCGCCCATATTACCACATAATACAGTGTGCCAAAACAGAACTGTAGGGTTAGTACAATAGCAAGAAGTCACAGATCTTATCTCACACATATGTCCATCTAACATATCATAGACACAGGGCTACGTAGCTCCTTCCATAGCCCCCTCCACCCACATTAACTAACCCCCCTCCACCCACATACAATATCCCCCTCCACCCACATACAATATCCCCTCCACCCACATACAATATCCCCCTCCACCACATACAATATCCCCCTCCACCCACATACAATATCCCCCCCTCCACCCACATACAATATCCCCCCTCCACCCACATACAATATCCCCTCCACCCACATACAATATCCCCCCTCCACCCACATACAATATCCCCTCCACCCACATACAATATCCCCCTCCACCCACATACAATAGCCCCTCCACCCACATACAATATCCCCCTCCACCCACATACAATATCCCCCCTCCACCCACATACAATATCCCTCCACCCACATACAATATCCCCCTCCACCCACAACATTATCCCCCACCACTTTCCCTTGTCACGCCCCTCACCACCTTCTAAAATAAACACCAGCAAGAAAGTATAAGTGTACTCCTATCACAGGGTCATCAGGACACATGTACGCTGGCTATACCGGCGCCGATATAACCTACAACACGCCATAAAAACCCCCACATAGAGGTCAACAACCAGCCAGTAAACCTACAACACCACCATAAAACCACATAGAGGTCCAACAGCTAAAGTAAAACCCCTACAACACCACATATAGAGACCACATGAGGTCAGACACCAGCTCAGGTAAAACCACAACACCGCCAAATAGAGACCCCCCCATAGAGCAACCCAGCTCAGGTAAAACCCCTACACACCACCATATAGAGACCACATAAGGTCAGACACACTCAGGTTAACCACAATACCACCCATATAGAGACCACATAGAGATCAACACCAGCAGTAAACTATACACCCCATATAAGTTCACACATGTTCAGAACCTGCTCATGTATTAAAACTACAACACACCCATGTAGAACTAAAGGAGGTCAACCCTAGCCAGTTGTATAATAAACAGTACACTGCCTATACAAACACATAAGGTCGCACACAGCTCAGGTATAACCTACAACACTGCCATATAGAGACCACATAGAGGTCAACATCAGCTCAGGTCATAACTACAACACCGACCATATAGAGACCACATAAGGTCATACACAGTTTCAGGTATAAACCCTACAACACGCCATATAGAGACCACATAGAGGTCGGGGACACCAGCTCAGGTATAACCTACAACACTGCCATATAGAGAACACATAGAGTCCAACACAGTTTCAGTATAACCTACAACACCGCCATAATGAGGGACCAAAATAGGGGACAGACACCAGCCAGTATAACTACAACACCGCCATATAAGACCAATAGAGGTCAGACCCAGCTCAGGTATAACCTACAACACCATCATATAAGAGACCACATAGAGGTCAGACACAGCTCAGTATAACCTACAACACCACCATATAGAGACCACATAGAGGTCCTGACCCCCAGCTCAGGTATAACCTACACACTGCCATATAAGACCACATATTCCAACACCAGCTCAGGTATAACCTACAACTCGTCATATAGAGACCACATAGAGGTCAGACACCAGCTCAGGAAATAACCTACAACACCGCCATATAATACCACATAGAGGTCTACACCACTCATGTATACACCTACAACACGTACATATAGAGACCACATAAGGTCACACCCACCAGCTTAGGTATTTGCAGCCCCATTAGGGTCTCCTTAGGTAGTATACAGTAGTTAGGGCCCTCCTTTAGCTAGTTGCAGTAAGTCATGCCCCCCCCCTTTGGCTACTGAAGGTATTCAGGCCCCTTTAGTATTTCGTAGCCAGCCCCCTTTGTAGTCAGGGCCCCCCTGTAGTAGTCAATGCGTCCCTTTAAGGTAGTCAGGCCCCCCATGTAGTCAGGGCCCTCCCTGTAGTATCAGTGCCCCCCTTCTAGTAGCCAGGGCCCCCCTTGTAGTCAGGCCCCCTTTAGTAGCCAGGCCCCCTTTAATTTTCCAGGCCCCCTTAGTAGCCACGGCCCCCCTTAAGTAGCCAGGGCCCCCACTTAGGTAGCCAGGGCCCCCCCCTTGATAGTCAGGGCTCCCCTTTAGGTAGCCTATGGGCCCCCCTTGAGCCCCCAGGGCCCCCTTTGTAGCCAGGTGCCCCCTGTAGGTAGCCAGGGCCCCCTATTGTAATTCAGGCCCCCGTAGTAGCCAGGACCCCTTGTATCAGGGCCCCCCCTTGTAGCCAGGGCCCTCTTTGTAGTCAGGGACCCCCCTTAGGTAGCCAGGGACCCCCTTAGGTAGCCAGGGCCCCCCTTTAGGTAGCTAGGGACCCCTTTTAGGTAACCAGGAGCCCCCTGTAGGTAGTCAGGGGCCCCCTATAGGTAGTCAGGGGCCCCCTGTAGGTATCCAGCCCCCTTGGTAATCAGAGACCCTCTTTGTAGCCAGGGCCCTCTTTGTAGCCAGGCCCCCCTCTTGACCAGGGCCCCTCTAGCCAGGGCCCCCCCTTGTAAGCCAGGGCCCCCTTTTAGGTAGCCAGGGCCCCCCCTGTGTATCAGGGCCCCCTTGTACCAGGGCCCCTTTAGGTAGCCAGGCCCGCCTTGTATACCCTTACCAGGCCCCTTAGGTAGAGGCCCCTTTAGGTAGCCCAGGGGCCCCTTGTAGTCAGGGCCCCTTAGTAGTCAAGGGGCCCCCTGTAGAAAACCAAGGCCCCCTGTAGGTAGCCATGGCTCCCCTATGAAGTCAGGGCTCCTTTTGTACTCAGGGCCCCCTTTGTAGTCAGGGTCGCCCCCTTGTAGTCAGGCCCCCCCTTTAGCCAGGGCCCCCTCTTAGTAGCCGGGGTCCCTTGTAGTCAGGGCACCTGTGGTAGCCAGGGCCCCCACTAGGAAGACAGGGCCCCATTGTAGCCAGGGCCCCCCTTTGTAGCCAGGACCCCCGTTTGTAGCCAGGGACCCCCCCCTTGTAGCCAGGCCCTTAGGCAGTCAGGGCCCCCATTTGTAGCCAGGGCCCCCTTTGTAGTCAGGACCCCCTGTAGTAGCCAAAGGACCCCTTGGTAGCCAGGGCCCCCTTATTAGGTAGCCAGGGCCCCCCTTGTAGTCAGGGGCCCCCTAGGTAGCCAGGGACCCCTTGTAGTCAGGGCCCCCTTTAGGTAGCCAGGGCCCCCTTTGTAGTCAGGGCCCCCTTGTAGCCAGGGCCCCCTTTAGGTAGCCAGGGCCCCCCTTTAGGTAGCCAAGGCCCCCCTTGTAGTCAGGGCCCCCTTTTAGGTAGCCAGGGCCCTCTTTGTAGTCAGGGCCCCCTCTTGTAGTCAGGGCCCCCCTTGTAGCCAGGGACCCCCTTTGTAGCCAGGGACCCCCCTTGTAGCCAGGGACCCCCCTTGTAGCCAGGTCCCCCTTGTAGGTAGCCAGGCCCCCTTAGGTCCAGGGCCCCCCTTTAGTAGCCAGGGGCCCCCCTTTGTAACCAGGCCCCCTGTAGGTAGCAGGGCCCCCTTGTAGTCAGGGCCCCTGTAGTAGCCAGGCCCCTTGTAGTCAGGGCCCCTTGTGTAGCCAGGGCCCTCTTTGTAGCCAGGGCTCCCCTCTTGTAGCCAGCCCCCCCCTTAGGTAGCCAGGGCCCCCCCCTTTTTAGGGCCAGGCCCCCCTTTTAGTCAGGGTTTAGCCAGGGCCCCCTTTAGGTAGCCAGGGCCCCCTTTTAGGTAGCCAGGGGCCCCCTTGTAGTCAGGGGTCCCCTTGTAGTCAGGGGCCCCCTGTAGATAGTCAGGGGCCCCCTGTAGGTAGCCAGGGCCCCCTTGTAGTCAGGGCTCCTTTTGTACTCAGGGCCCCTTTTGTAGTCAGGGCCCCCCTTGTAGTCAGGGCCCCCCTTGTAGCCAGGGCCCCCCCTTGTAGCCAGGGCCCCCTCTTAGGTAGCCAGGGGTCCCCTTGTAGTCAGGGGCCCCCTGTAGGTAGCCAGGGCCCCCTCTAGGCAGTCAGGGCCCCTTTTGTAGCCAGGGCCCCCCTTTGTAGCCAGGTACCCCCTTTGTAGCCAGGGACCCCCCTTGTAGCCAGGGCCCCCTTTTAGGTAGCCAGGGCCCCCCTTGTAGTCAGGGACCCCTTAGGGAGCCAGGGACCCCCTTGTGTCCGGGCCCCCCCTTGTAGCCAGGGCCCCCCTTTGCCCCGGGCCCCCCGTAGGTAGCCAGGGACCCCCCTTGTAGCCAGGGACCCCCTTTGTAGTCAGAGCCCCCTTGTAGCCAGGGACCCCCTTTATATCCAGGGCCCCCCCCTTGTAGCCAGGGACCCCCTTTAGTCCAGGCCCCCCCCCCCTTTGTAGCCAGGGACCCCCCCCTTGTAGCCATGGGCCCCTTTGTAGCCAGGGCCCCCTTAGTAGCCAGGCAACCCCTGTAGTCAGGGCCCCCCTTGTAGCCAGGGACCCCTGAAAGTCAGGGACCCCCCTTGTAGCCAGGGCCCCCCCGTGTAGTCAGGGCCCCCCCTTTTAGGCAGGGCCCCCCGTGTAGCCAGGGCCCCCCGTGTAGCCAGGGACCCCCTGGAGTCAGGGACCCCCCTTGTAGCCAGGGACCCCCTGTAGTCAGGGACCCCTTGTAGCCAGGGACCCCCTGTAGTCAGAGCCCCCTCTTTTAGCCAGGGACCCCCTGTAGTCAGGCCCCCCCCTTGTAGCCAGGACCCCCTGTAGTCAGAGCCCCCCTTGTAGCCAGGGACCCCTGTAGTCAGGGCCCCCCTTGTAGCCAGGGACCCCCTGTAGTCAGGGACCCCCCTTGTAGCCAGGGCCCTCTTTGTAGCCAGGGCCCCCCCTTGTAACCAGGGTCCCCCCTTGTAGCCAGGGCCCTCTTTGTAGCCAGGGCCCCCCCTTGTAGCCAGGACCCCCCTGTAGGTAGTTAAAAAAACAACAAACAAAAAACAACAAACAGCCACTTACCTGTCTCGGGCTCCTGCTCCGGCCGCCGGCTCTGTACTGCCGCCCTGCATAGGCGGCGCGGTGAAGTGACATCACCGAGCCGCCTACGTCAGCAGTAGGGGCCGGCACCCGGCAGGCTGAAGACCTAACGCCTTCAGCCTGCCAGGGAGATAAGCGGAGCGCAGCGCTAGTGGCGCTGTGCTCCGCTGACACCGCGTAGCCCCGGGAGCCGGGGACATTAGTCCCCAACTCCTGGGCCATGTCTCTGGGCGCTCGGGACGCAGGTCCTGGGCGTTCAGGGACCGGATGGGCGGACGGACCGCGGGGAGCGACAGCACTGCCTCCGGGGCCCCCAGCGGCACGGGGGGGGGGGGGGGCCCACCGGGGGATTCCCCGGTCCCCCGGCGGCCCAGTCCGAGCCTGGCTGGTGAGAGGTGTGGCATGTATGATGTTCTCTTGGTGGCTTGGTGAGTGGTGTGTCATGTATGATGTCCTCTTGGTGGGCTGGTGAGAGGTGTGGCCTGTGTGATGTCCTCTTTGTGGGCTGGTGAGAGGTGTGGTCTGTATGATGTCCTCTTGGTGGGCTGGTGAGAGGTGTGGCCTGTATGATGTCCTCTTGGTGGGCTGGTGAGAAGTGTGGCCTGTATGATGTCCTCTTGGTGGGCTGGTGAGAGGTGTGGCCTGTATGATGTCCTCTTGGTGGACTGGTGAGATGTGTGGCCTGTATGATGTCCTCTTGGTGGACTGGTGAGATGTGTGGCCTGTATGATGTCCTCTTGGTGGGCTGGTGAGAAGTGTGGCCTGTATGATGTCCTCTTGGTGGGCTGGTGAGAGGTGTGGCCTGTATGATGTCCTCTTTGTGGGCTGGTGAGATGTGTGGCCTGTATGATGTCCTCTTGGTGGACTGGTGAGAGGTGTGGCCTGTATGATGTCCTCTTGGTGGACTGGTGAGATGTATGGCCTGTATGATGTCCTCTTTGTGGGCTGGTGAGAGGTGTGGCCTGTATGATGTCCTCTTGGTGGACTGGTGAGAGGTGTGGCCTGTATGATGTCCTCTTGGTGGACTGGTGAGATGTGTGGCCTGTATGATGTCCTCTTGGTGGGCTGGTGAGAGTGTGGCCTGTATGATGTCCTCTTGGTGGGCTGGTGAGAGGTGTGGCCTGTATGATGTCCTCTTGGTGGACTGGTGAGAGGTGTGGCCTGTATGATGTCCTCTTGGTGGACTGGTGAGATGTATGGCCTGTATGATGTCCTCTTGGTAGACTGGTGAGATGTGTGGCCTGTATGATGTCCTCTTTGTGAGGTGGGTCTGGTGAGTAATGTTGGCCTGTATGATGTCCTCTTGGTGGCCTGGTGAGCGGTGTGGCCTGTATGATGTCCTCTTGGTGGTCTGGTGAGAGGTGTGGCCTGTATGATGTCCTCTTGGTGGACTGGTGAGATGTGTGGCCTGTATGATGTCCTCTTTGTGGGCTGGTGAGAGGTGTGGCCTGTATGATGTCCTCTTTGTGGGCTGGTGAGATGTGTGGCCTGTATGCTGTCCTCTTGGTGGGCTGGTGAGATGTGTGGCCTGTATGATGTCCTCTTTGTGGGCTGGTGAGAGGTGTGGCCTGTTTGATGTCCTCTTGGTGGACTGGTGAGAAGTGTGGCCTGTATGATGTCCTCTTGGTGGGCTGGTGAGAGGTGTGGCCTGAATGATGTCCTCTTGGTGGGCTGGTGAGAGGTGTGGCCTGTATGATGTCCTCTTGGTGGGCTGGTGAGAAGTGTGGCCAGTATGATGTCCTCTTGGTGGGCTGGTGAGAGGTGTGGCCTGTATGATGTCCTCTTGGTGGGCTGGTGAGAGGTGTGGCCTGTATGATGTCCTCTTGGTGGGCTGGTGAGAGGTTTGGCCTGTATGATGTCCTCTTGGTGGTCTGGTGAGATGTGTGGCCTGTATGATGTCCTCTTTGTGGGCTGATGAGAGGTGTGGTCTGTGTGATGTCATCTTTAAGTTTTAGTGTGGTATGCTGGTCAGTTTGTTCTAATCCTGTCATTTTGACCCAGTAGATGCAGCGGTACACAAGGCTGCTGTGGCCACTGTCTACAAACAGAACTTGTGTAATTAGATCCTACAGACAGTCATCTGATAAAGGAGTTTTCTCAGCATGAATCACTGGCTGACAGGCGGCTTATCACTCACACTGTCTCCTCAGTCCAATATTCTGACAGAACCTGAGATTGTTATCTTTAGCACAATTACAGATACCTCAATGCTTCTCAGGGCTCACAGCACTTGTATCTTTTGTTTACTGCAGCAAATTTTGTTTAATCTAATTAGTTCACTCACAAGTACTCAGTTAGCCTCTAAAAGGTATCACCTGATTTCTTCACTCTTATACTACTTTCTATGGCTAACACGGTACAACATTATACTACTATAGTCATTTTAGAAATACACTGCTCAAAAAATAAAGGGAAAACAGCAGGAGAAATTGATTCCCAATCAGTGTTAATTCATAACTAGACAGGTTGATTATACAGAAGTGGGATTGACCTGGAGTTACATTGTGTTGTTTAAGTGTTCCCTTTATTTTTGTGAGTAGTTTATATAAGCTGTATAAACAAAATGGTAGAATATCATTAATGCGTTAAAACAATTAATGAAAAGCCTGCATAATTCTAATTCAATATTATTACTAGTGGATCAATAAATAGGACTTAGTAAAGCTGTGTTACCTCTGGCATCACAGCCACTCTCTGCAGTCCTGAAATATCTGAGGGGAAGAACAGTGCAGCATGCAGAACTAAATTTACCGTTAAAATGACAGAAATCATGACAGCACTTGAAGGAACGCACTGCAAGTTATTGGGGGCTGATAAATGGTGGTGGTATCTGCCATGCAGTGAATTTGTGCCACATTTTGTTATAAACCGAAACTAATCACTGAAAACTCAAGATTGAACAGCCAGAGTTTGGACCATGAAAAAATCACTGAAGCTTAACCACAAACTCTATATCTAAAATTTAACTTTTAATAAATTCCCATAAAAGAATACACATAAAACCATAAGCAGCAGATCACCGCTAATCATGTACAAATAAGTACGGTCATTCGGATTGACCCTAATGCACCCTATGCTGAGCCCTCTTCTAGACAAGTGTCAGGCGGAGTAGTCGTCCCGATAGGGTCGGCCCCACCTCTATATGCTTACCCTGCCAAATCCCTATATAGATTCAAGTGAGCTCCAAAAATCAACTCAATACGCATATCAGGGTATATATCCCGAGGACATACATTAGCAGGTCAAATCTCCAATCAAAACCATCCTCTGTCGCAAATAGCGTAAACAAGATGTATGTTCAATAGTTTAAAAAGATCAGAACTTGAAGTAGAACACACCGTATATGACAATTATTACATACGACCTTAATGTAGGGTTCTATTCCTCCAAATTTCCCAATAAAAGGTCAAAAATTGAAGTAGAACACACCGTATATGACAATTATTACATACGACCTTAGTGTAGAGTTCTATTCCTCCAAATTTCCCGACGCGTTTCCCCCCTGACTGGTATGTCAGGGTTCATCGGGGGAACCAGAATCAGTCACAATGGGCTGATGAAGCAGCCGTGATGAAGCTCCTGGATGTACCAATGACCAAAAAAGGGAATGAGTCATCTAAGTTCCGCATTATAGGTACATTTGATGACAAAAACGAAGAGGTCATTAAAATCCTATGAAGACATTGGGGGATTTTGAGGACAGACCCAGAGCTGGGAGATTGCTTATCTCTTAGACCTCAAATTACATACAGGAGAGGAAGGTCCCTTAGGGACAGACTGGTTCACAGCCACTATGTCCCTTTAAGATCAGAAGGAACCTGGCTGGATCGCAAGCCCCTAGGGATGTATAGATGTGGAACTTGTATTTTTTGTAAATTCATTGATCAAACCAAATGTTTTACAAGTAGTGTGACAGGAAAGTCCTTTGAAATTAGAGACTTTATGAACTGTCGAACACAGGGGGTAGTGTATCTGTACAACTGTAGCTGCAAAAAGCAGTACGTGGGTGAGACCCTAAGACCATTAAAAGTACGGATTGGAGAACATCTGGGAGATATAAGGCATAGGAGAGAATCTCCCATCTCCAGGCATGTCTGGGAAGAGCATAGAGGAGACACCACAGGCATTGTCTTTCTATGTATTGAAAAATAACAACAACGTCTAGGAAAGGGAATATTGACAACAAGTTATTACGCAAGGAGACTGAATGGATATTTCGACTTAAATCCCAACAACCGGAAGGTCTGAATGAGAGTCTATATTTTGGTTGTTTCATTTGACTATCGCACCTATGGTTTCAAGATATGTATTGTACAGTGGGGTATTGACCCGGGACGGAATGTCCTTAACCCTAATTTATGTAATCTCTCTAAAATATATATTGATTTGTAGTTCTATCTCATCATATTTACCGCACGGATCCTACTGACGGACTCTCCCCTAAGATATGGGGGGGGGGGGGGACCTTGTCTCTCTTTTGTATAGGAGGTTTTGTCTTTGTATTACATCATAAGAATATATGGCTTGGACTTATACATATAAGATCTAAGAGCCCCCAAGAATGAAAATACGTGATATTATGCCAACTGCCCTGAATAGTATCTAGGACAGTTAACTATAAGGCATTTTATTGGTAAGCCGAGGTTATTTTAATCATGCAGGCGCAGCATATATGGAGCGCTATGTTCCGCCCGATACTGGGATTAAGATGAGACTGCGCATGACCGGAAAGAGCCGGCTAATTTCCAAGGCATCTTCTGATGTTTAGAAGAGAGACGCGCATGCGCATAGTTCCGCCCGGTAGTGGGAAGGAGCGCGAAACAGCGCATGAACGGAAGGAGCGTGATAGCCCGCGCATGCGCACTGTATTGAATAGGACGCCGAACATCGTGAATTAGCGCGGATACCCCTAACCCCTCTGTATAGAAGGTAAGGGAATGTCAGTAGGTGCGTTCATCATTGATACATCCAGCAGCTTCCTCACGGCTGCTTCATCAGCCCATTGGGACTGATTCTGGTTCCCCTGATGAACCCTGACATACCAGTCAGGGGGAAACGCGTCGGGAAATTGGGAAATTTGGAGGAATAGAACTCTACACTAAGGTCGTATGTAATAACTGTCATATACGGTGTGTTCTACTTCAATTTTTGACCTTTTATTGGGAAATTTGGAGGAATAGAACCCTACATTAAGGTCGTATGTAATAATTGTCATATACGGTGTGTTCTACTTCAATTTCTGATCTTTTTGATCTATTGTACATACATCTTGTTTACGCTATTTGTGACAGAGGATGGTTTTGATTGGAGATTTGACCTGCTAATGTATGGCCTCGGGATATATACCCTGATATGCGTATTGAGTTGATTTTTGGAGCTCACTTGAATCTATATAGGGATTTGGCAGGGTAAGCATATAGAGGTGGGGCCGACCCTATCGGGACGACTACTCCGCCTGACACTTGTCTAGAAGAGGGCTCAGCATAGGGTGCATTAGGGTCAATCCAAATGACCGTCCTTATTTGTACATGATTAACGGTGATCTGCTGCTTATGGTTTTATGTGTATTCTTTTATGGGAATTTATTAAAAGTTAAATTTTAGATATAGAGATTGTGTTTAAGCTTCAGTGATTTTTTTATAAACAGAAACTACAATGCAAATGTGAACATAGCACTTGATGATACCTAATAGTGTACTGTGTCAGTAACTGTACATTTGTCTTGGACTTTTCATGTAGGAGTCCTGACTAAACCAGACTTGGTTGCTCCGGGTGCAGAAAGTAGGATTGTACGTATGTTCCAAAGCCAAATGTTTTATATTAAGAAGGGTTACATAATGGTCAAATGTCGGGGAGAAGAGGAACTGCAGAGTGACATCCCCCTTGAATACGTCATTCAATATGAGAAGAATTTCTTTGAAAACCATGAACACTTCAGGTACAACTTTCTCTTCAATAACCATTCTTGCACATAGTACAAATTATTACTTCAGCTTATTTTTTATGACCAGTGATGTGTAATTGTAGTGTACTAGAGTAGGGGTACACTAATACAATTGTATTGTATATTAACAAATGCTTTGTGAACCCTATTGTATGGTATTATTGTTGTATATACTCTATGAGAAAATGCAAATGTCATGCTGACACTGTGATTCTATTAAGGGTTAAGGTACTGCACAGCCCAGAGCAGAGGAGTAGTTACCTAGACAACAAGGGTGAGGGCCAGGAGATAAAATAGTTGGCTAAGTTAGTTCTTCTGTTCTGTTCAAGATGGAGACAACACTGGCCCCATTTTATTCATAAAACTAAGGGTGATTATAAAAAAAGACAGTGTTGTTTCCCATAACAACCAATCAGATTAGTGCTATCACTTCAGGAAGCCTCCTGTTTGCCTGTGACAGGGAAAAACAAGAGTCATACTATTTACTGTCAGTGTCACTAAGGTTGTGTGAAATGACGAAGCAGCGCTCATTGTGTGGCCCCCGGTGATGATATTATTCAGTCACTATGTAATAGTGATATGTGGTCATGATGTGGCAGTGTTACAACTTTCACTTCAATAATAATTTTTGCACATAGTAAAAATTATTACTACAACTTTTTTAATGACCAGTGCTGTGTAATTGTATTGTACCAGAGTAGGGGTACACTACTAAAATTGTATTGTATATTGGAGGGGAGAAAAAAAAATTCACCTCGCCCTGAGTGCAATTCATCCTAGAAACGGCCTTAATGGGGCTAGCAAATGTCAATGGTCATCTTTGTAAGGCACAAACAAGCTGGGTCCTCTGATCAGATAATCCTTTTTTTTTCGGCACTCTTTGTTGGTGACGAGAACATAATCAACAAGTGTCCCACTTTCGCTCCCAAAACCTCTGGTCACCATATATATCATCAGAAAGAGCTGCTAAAAGCTGGAAATCACTTTCTATTAGAAGAGATGATGTTTTTTGGGTAATGTTCTTTGCAGTACCTCACAAAAGCTAGTACACCCCTCACATTTTTGTAAATATTGGATTGCATCTTTCCATGGGACAACATTAAAGATTTCACACTTTGATACAATGTAAAGTGTAAGTGTAAAGCTTTTATAAATTTGGCGTGCCCTCAAAATAACTCAACACACAGCCATCAAAGTTTAAACCACTGGCAACAAAAGCAAGTACACCCCTAAGTGTGAATGGACAAATTGTGTCCAAAGTGTCAATATTTTGTGGCCATCATTATTTTCCACCACTGCCTTAACTCTCTTGGGCATGGAGGTCACTAGAGCTTCACAGGTTGCAGCCACTGGAATCCTTTTCCCTCCTCCATGACGACATCACGGAGCTGGTGGATGTTAGAGACCTTGCGCTCCTCCACCTTTCATATGAGGATGTTCCACAGATGTTAAATAGGGTTTAGGTCTGGAGACATGCTTGGCCAGTCCAGCACATTTACCATCATTTTCTTTAGCAAGGAAGTGGTTAACTAGGAGGTGTTTTTGGGGTCGTTATGTTGGAATACTGTCCTGCGCCCAGTTTCTGAAGGGAGAGTATCATGCTTTACTTCAGTACGTCACAGTACATGTTGGCTTTTATGATTCTCTGAATGACCTGTAGGTCCTACAGCCAGCAATACTCATGCAGCCCCAAGCCATGACAGTACCACCACCATGCTTGACTGTAGGCAAGACACGCTTGTCTTTGCACTTCTTACCTGGTTGCCGACACACACACGCTTGACACCATCTGAACCAAATACGTTTATCTTGGTCTCATTAGACCACAAGACATGCTTCCAGTAAACCAGCCTGCTTGTCTTCAGGAAACTGTTTGCAGGCTTTCTTGTGCATAATCTTTAGAAGAGGCTTCCTTCTGGGATGACAGTTATACTGACCAATCTGATGCAGTGTGTGTCGTATGGTCTAAACACTGACAGTCTGACCCCTCACCCCCTTAACAACCGCAGCAAATCTGCCACCGCTCATATGTGTATTTTGAAAAGACAATACATGGATATGAAGCAGAGCACGAGCCCACAACGTCTTTGGTCGACGAGGGTGAGGCCTTTTCTGAGTGTAACCTGTCTTGTTAAACTGCTGTATGGTCTGGGCCACTGCGCTGCTGCTCAGATTCAGGGTGTTGGTGATCTTCTTGTAGCCTCGGCCATATTTATGTAGAGCAACAATTCTTTTTTTCAGATCCTCAGACAGTTCTTTGCTATGAGGGACCATGTTGAACTTCTAGTAACAAGTAGGAGAAAGTGTGAGAGCGATAACACCAAATTTAACACACACGCTCCCCATTCACACCTGATAGCTTGTAACACTAATGATTCACATGACACCGGGGAGGAAAAATGGAAAATTGGGCACAATTTGTCAGTTTCACTCAGAGGTGTACTTAATTTTGTTCCGAGCAGTTTAGACATTGATAGCTGTGTGTTGAGTTATTTTGAGGAAACACCAAATTTACACTGTCTACTTTACATTGTATCAAAGTGTCATATCTTCAGTGTTGTCCAATGAAAACATATAATAAAATATTTACAAAAATATGAGGGTTGTACTCACATTTGTGAGATACTGTATATACAATGTACCGGAATAAAATAAAATGGGGCCCTCACCCGGTGCCCAAAGGAGGCGCTCATCCTGGCAAATGTAAAGAGCAGTATAGGACATGTACTACTGCACTGTACTGTAGACAGGCGCTACTAGGCCAATCACTGCATGCACTGCACTAATACAGAGGTTTTATAGCTAAAATGTTTATGATAATTATTTGCATCTTCCATCAATCACGTGAGCCGCAGATCAGCAGAGTCTGTGACATTGTAGGGGGAGTGTGATGTAAAGATACAATGTCCCAGGAAAGAGCATTGTATGCTGCAAATATTGTATTCTGAGGTCATTAAGACTTGAGGAATCACTGCATCTATGTCACACATGTTCAGATGTGGCAGAAACACCACAAACTTGAGGTATGATTCTGCGCCACAAATTTGGAATAATTTATACTTATGGGGTTTTTAAAACACCATCCATTCATAGTAGAAATAATCCGAGCAGGCTTGTTCTTGTGCAGAATTTTCATGGATTTTCTTAGTGGATTTTACCATTTGCAATGCAAAGAGTGAGATCTGTGACGTGTGCACAACAAAAACACATGTACAATTTGCCGTGGATTTAGGGTATGTTCACACGACGTTTTGGATCCGTCTTTTTGATCCGTTTTTTACCAGAAGAAAACTGCATCCAAACTGCATCCAAAAAACTTATCCAAAAACGCAGCTGCAGATGCTTTTTTGGATGCGTTTTGCATGCGTTTTTGGACGCTTTTTTCGGATCTGTTTTTTAATGCCTTTTCTTTCAAATTAATTATCTATTAATTTAACCTATTCCATGGCCAAATACACCCTTTTGACCTTGTGTCAATCATAAATCATTAATTTACAATTAAAGGGGATGTATCGCTTCTTTAGTTCGGCTGATTCATACTGCTCTCAGCTTCTCAACTCTAGAAATGCAGTGACGTTTCTTCCCCTCCCAGCTGGGTGACATCATCCCCCCTTCACTGTTCATGCTGGCTCCCGAGACTCCCACCCCCCCACCCCCAACTCAGAGTCCACATGTCACTGTGTCTCTCCCAATAACTGATATTTTGTAAGAGCTGTATACATGCCACAGGCTGCATTCAATCTAGACTGAGCACTGATCTCTTCTCCTCTCACAGCTGGAGATTTGTTACAGTTGAATCCAGCTTTCTATGAATGGCACAGATCTCCCTTCTATGCAGAAGAGGCAAGGATCGACACACAATTGTGCTGTTCCTGATTGTAGAAGCCCTGCAGTGTTGTTCTGTTTCTTCTGGCTGTGCAGAGTGAAAGTGTGCCGGTCCCTTACTTTGAGTGAAAGGCAGGAAAGCAAGTTCGGTGAATACGGCCGACCGGGGGCCGAACAGACTGTAAATGAGCTCTCAGCTAGTGAAATGCAAGGAGGAAGGATCCGACCAGCACTGGATCAGTGTAAACAGAAATAGAAGATAAGGGATCCTGTGATAACACGATAGCTTTGCTAATGACATCTAATTGCAAAGTTGCTTGTTTTCACTGTCCCCTTATTCTGAAGACCATTTAATGTAATGATACAACCCCTTTAATGATTTAACCTAACCCCTAACCCTCTAACCCTAACCCTAACCCCCTAACCCTCTAACCCTAACCCTAAGCCCCTAACCCTCTAACCCTAATCCACTAACCCTAACCCTAACCCCCTAACCCCCTAACCCTCTAACGCTAACCCTAACCCCCTAACCCTCTAACCCTAACCCCCTAACCCCCTAACCCTAAATAATGATTATTTTTTATTGATTATTAATGATTAATAATTTTTAGATGTTAATAATTATTAAGCATTAATAATTATAAATTAATAATTATTATTAATAATTATTAACTAATAATTACCAATTATTATCAAATTATAAATAATTACTAATTATTAATAATCAAATTAATTATTAATTAATAATTACCCTTAGTTATTTATGGATGATTTTTTATAACTAAAAATTATTAATTATTATTAATAATAATTAACAATTATCAATAATTAGTAGTCATTGATAGATTATTAATTATTAATAATTAATACTTATTAATAAATACTGAATATACTCGAGTATAAGCCGAGTTTTTCAGCACAAAAAATGTGCTGAAAAATCCCCCCTCGGCTTATACTTGAGTCACTGTCGGCGCTCGGGCGCTGCGATGGCCCGTGCGCTGACAGGGACGCTTCAGTTATATGCGACTCCACAGGGAGCGCATATAACTGAAGGCCGAGTACCGCCGACAGTGTCCGGGCGCTGCGGTGGCCCGGGCACTGTTGGCTATCTCTTCACTTGTATGCGACTCCTCCGGTGCGCATACAAGTGAACAGATACCACTGCGGAGCAGAGAGCGAGCGCTCCGTGCTCCGCAGTGGACTCCGGGCGGCTGTGGCCGTCCGCAGTTTCCGGCACAGGCAGTGTGTGTCATCACGCTGCGTGTGCGGCCTGATGACATCACGCGCCTGTGCCGGAAAGAGGAAGGAGAACGCATGGGAGGCCGGACAGCGAGGAGGCGGAGCGGGCGGGGAGCCAGGTAAGTGGTTTTTTTTGTTTTAAAACGCTGCCTATGCCTGCCTATATCTGCCTAGTGGGGCCTATACCTGGCTATAACGACCTATACCTACCTATACCTGCCTATAACCTACCTAGGGGGACTATACCTGCCTATAACCTACCTAGGGGGATTATACCTGCCTATAACCTACCTAGGGGGAACTATACCTGCCTATAACCTACCTAGGGGGACTATACCTGCCTAGGGGGACCTATACCTGCCTAGGGGGACCTATACCTGCCTAGGGGGACCTATACCTGCCTATAACCTACCTAGGGGGACTATACCTGCCTAGGGGGACCTATACCTGCCTAGGGGGACTATACCTGCCTAGGGGGACCTATACCTGCCTATAACTTGCCTATGGGGGCAATTACCTGCCTATAGCCTGCCTATGGGGACATATAGCTTCCTATACCTGCCTATAACTTGCCTATGGGGGCAATTACCTGCCTCTAGCCTGCCTATGGGGACATATAGCTTACTATACCTGCCTATAACGACCTATACCTGCCTATAACCTGCCTATGAGCTACATTAAACTGCCTATACCAGCCTATATCTGCCTTTGTGGGACATTAAACTGCCTATACCAGCCTATACCTGCCTATGGGGGACATTAAACTGCCTATATCTGCCTATGTAATTTTATTGGTATCTATTTTTATTTTTAAAATTCACCAGTATGCTGCATTTTCCACCCTAGGCTTATACTCGAGTCAATAAGCTTTCCCGGTTTTTTTTGGCAAAAGTAGGTGCCTCGGCTTATACTTGGGTCGGCTTATACTCGAGTATATACGGTACTTAACAATTAATTAATAATATATATATGTATATATTAATATTATACGCAGACATTCAAATTTTAATCCAATGCGTTTTTCAGATGCGCTTTTGGCATCCAAAACTTACCCAAAAGTGTGTTGCGCTTTTGGATCCGTTTTTCAGGCTCCAAAAGTGCACCCCACTGTTTCCTATCGGGATTTCACTTGCGTAAAATGCAAGTAGAAATGACGTCAATTCTTAAAACGGATCCGAAAAGCGGATAGCAAAGAAGGAAGTAAAAGCGCATCGGCGATCACTCGAATGAACGACGATGCGCTTTTTATATTGAAATCAATGTAAATTAAAGTGCACATTGTTAGATAAATTTTTCTGATCCGTTTTGCTTGCGAAAAACGGATCCAAAAACGGATCGCAAAAACATCGTGTGAACATACCCTTAGCCTAAAGGAAACATTTGGGCAAAAAAAAAAAAAAGTACTACGTTGGGGTTTCTGTACATGCTACATAGTGGGCTACTTTATATTTTCTCTCTTGTCTTCTGAGAGTATTATGTTATGTTTCGATATAAAATCAACTTTAATTTCAACTTCCTCCCAGTGTAATTGTCTGAAAGCGCTAAAGAGCCTGGAAAGGAAGAAAAGCAGTTTAAGTTGTCTTTATCTAGTTTCTTCTTAGGTGATGGAAACCTTTACATGGCTCACCCTCTCCAAATGCTTTACAAAGATGGCAAATAATAGGGGTAAAAACATGCTATCTCTCTTTGTGGATGGGAGGTGATGGGGTAAAGAGAGCATATGTATTGATCTACTTTGTTAGGTCAATAATCACCTTCTATGTCACACACTTTTTATCAATATAACTTTCAGAATATAACGTTGATTTACCTGCAGAGTTCTTCTGAAGCATAAGCAGGCTACCATACCTCACCTGGCAGAGAGACTCACCAAGGAAATACTGTGCCGTATCTCTGTAAGTATGCAAAGTGTGAGTCATATGTCTCTGCATAGAATTAGCTCTAAATATTGAACTCTGGCTCAGTGCAAACATTAAAGGGGTTATTCAGTGTAAAACAAAATATTTTCTAAATGATCCATCTCCCAAACATCAGCACTTTGGTAATGTAACATCTCAGACAAGGGCGAGGAGAGGATGGGAGTAGCTGTTAGTGGGTAACAGTGGCAGCAGTCCACCTCACATGCCTTTTTAGGACCGTTACAGTGACGAGGGGGACCTGCAGCTTGGTAGATGGTGGTATTAGGCCTCGTTCACACGGCTTATTTGGGCACGGATTGGCGCCGTACTCCGCGCTGGATTTGTGCTTCAGTACGGCGCCAATCCGTCCCTGTCATTACGGTAATCCATAGTTCTCATAGAGAACAGTGGAATCCGTCGCTCCTCCCCGCTCGGCGAATCCGCCGCGGGGGGAGAAAGTGACATGCACATTATTTACGGCACGGACGCACCGTAGATAATGCATTGTCTATGGGCCGGGGAGCGGCGCCCCCGCCACGCTCCAGCCCCGCCCCCGTCCCCCCTTATTCACGGCGGATTTGTGAGCTCAATACGGCGCACAAATCCGTCGGGAATAAGCCATGTGAACACGGCCTTACTCTCCCAGGACACACTCTAGATTAGAGGTTCCCAACCCTAGTCCTCAAGGCCCACCAACAGGTCATGTTTTCTGGCTTTCCTTAGCATTGCACAGGTGAAGTCATTACTGTCATTGCATTCTGCACAGGTGATATCGTTACTGTCAGTACATTCTGCACAGTTGATATCATTATTGTCAGTGCATTCTGCACAGGTGATATCATTATGGTCAGTGCATTCTGCACAGGTGATATCATTATTGTCAGTGCATTCTGCACAGGTGATATCATTACGGTCAGTGCATTCTGCACAGGTGATATCATTACTGTCAGTGCATTCTGCACAGGTGATATTATTGTCAGTGCATTCTGTACAGGTGATATCTATTGTCAGTGCATTCTGCACAGGTGATATCATTACTGTCAGTGCATTCTGTGGGAGATCCTGAAAACATGACCTGTTGGTGGCCGTGAGGACTGGAGTTGGGGAACACTGCTCTACATGATGGTGCTGGTATTCCCCTGCCGTGATGTTAGTGCGAGGTGCCCTTGATGTAGTGCAGGTATACAGACAGAAGAACATAGACAAAGTTAAAGGTGGTATCATTAACTCTTCTCTTTATTCTCTGGCAATGTGACATAAAGCGGGGAAAAGGGGCTGAGGGGAAATACCAGAGAAAGTGAAAGTGAATAGGGGCCGGCTAGCACATACTTCTAAAACAGCAAGTGTATAGCGGCACGCATAGTACACGCAGCTACATGGCATGTGAATTCGGCCATAGAGTGCTCTTGACCTTAAGACAAGACTTCCTACATTATCAGGAGTATATTCCCATGTCACTTTTTGAACCTAGGTAGCAGCCATCTCTAAAAATAAGCTATGCAAAAACCTTTTGAGCCTATGGTACTAATATTACCGGATTGTTTACAAGGGTACAGTACACGAAGAAGTATTAGATTTTTTATTTAGCCCCTTAACCCACCCTGACGTATGGGTACTTCATGGTGGTGCTAAGGAGTTGTGTAATAAGATCGTAGCGCGATCCTGTTACGCAGCTGCCGGGTGTTAGCGGCTAATTGCAGCTAACACCCGGCAGTTACAGCACGGGGGGACGGCGTCGCCCGCCCGCGCTGTTTAACCCTTTAGACGCTGCGGCAAAGATGGCCACGGTTTCTAAATCAATGAGTAACGGTGCCGCACACCGTTCTTCACTCCGATCGGGGCATCAGCGATGAGATCGTTGAGTACCGATGGCCTAACATGGCAGCTGGGAGCCCTGTGAATGCTCCCATCGCTGCCATGTTCCCGTTTGCCCCACTTCCAGCCCCAGACAGGAAGTGGGGAAAATGCCACCTTGGTACAGCCTAATGCATTGTCTAAGCAGTGCATTAGGCTGTAGTAACAATCGCACCCCCTAGTGGTCAAGCGCCCTAGAGGAACTCAATGTGAAAGTAAAAGAAAAAAAAAAAAGTTTTAAAGTTTAAAAAAAATAAAAAAGTATTAAAAGTTCAAATCACCTCCCTTTTGCCATTTTACAAATAAAAAAAGTAAAATAATAAAAAAAAGTGACACATATTTGGTGTCGCCGCATTCGAAAAAGTCTGATCTATTAAAATATAACATCGTTTATCCCGTGCGCTGAACACCGTAGGGGGAAAAGAAATTCCAAACGGCAAAATTGCATTTTTTTGGTAATTTCTTGTGCTATACAAATTGGAATAAAAGTAATCAAAAAAGTCGCATTCATTCCATACTGCTAACAATAAAAACCCTCACTGACATCCATAGGTGTTAGTACAAAAAAAAGTTACTGGTCGCACAAAATGGCGCCACGGCGCAAATTTCAAATATAAATTTTTTTACACCACCAAAACCTAACAGACACCCTACATGTTTGGTATTGCTGGATGTGTATCAATCTGTAGAATACAGAGAACACATCACTTTTACCAAAGATTAAATGTCACAAAAACAAAACTCCCGCAAACATGGCGCAAATACATTTTTTCACATTTTGCCCCACTTAGAATTTTTTTTGTGATTTCCCTGTATATTCTATGGTAATATGAATAATACCACTGGAAAGTACATCTTGTCCCGCAAAATAAAAGCCCTCATATGTCTATGTAGGTGGAAAAATAAAAACGTTATGGCTTTTGGAAGGCGAGGAGGAGAAAAATGAAGAGTAATATTTTTTTTCTTTGGACATGTTAAAGGGTTAAAGGGGTTGTCTCACTATGAAGATCATAGTTGAAAATGTGGGGACCAAAAATCTAAGGATGTACGTCCTTGGTTACTATTGGCAAAGTGCTACAGTTTTAGAGAACGGGCTGGTTTACATGTGCTTAGCAACGGTGTTTGTTTACTGGTCAGGGAAGCATTCTGTCCTGCCAAGGTCGTGCACATGCAAAGGAAAGGCAGTTAAGAGGAGGGGCAGGGATGTGTGTATTGGCAGGCAAGGAGGAGCAGCAGTGAGAGGAAATGCAGGGTGGTTGTGTGTATTGTATCCTCTTCACTGCTTCTCCTCCTTGCCTGCCAATACACACATCCCTGCCCCTCCTCTTCACTGCCTTTCCTTTGCATGTGCACGACCTGGGCAGGACAGAATGCTTCCCTGACCAGTAAACAAACACCGTTGCTAAGCACATGTAAACCAGCCCGTTCTCTAAAACCGTAGCACTTTTCCAATAGTAACCAAGGACGTACATCCTTAGATTTTTGGTCCCCACATTTTCAACTATAATCTTCGTAGTGAGACAACCCCTTTAATGAAGACAACCTCTGTTCTAGAAAGAAGCCCATGCATCACTCAGGTGTTTACTGGCAGTGCAGCAAGGGGCATGAGAGGGAATGGGGGGATTTTCCCTAGGTGTCGGATCCCATTAGAATGCCTTTCAAATAGATTTGCCTTGACTAGGGTATTTAGATACAAGGCTAGGACAGGAAACTGAATTTTTTGCCTTTGATAAAGGAAAGTCTTGCTATGCCACTGGCTGTGGCCAACTTCACTAACCCCCAAAAATCAACCTGTATCAAGGAAAGCTACATTTGACCATATATTTCCCCTACAACCGCATAATGGATGGGCTGGAGTGGAGTCTGAGCCGGTCATACATACATACTGGTCCTTTGTTCTCGGTCATAAATGGGGATCGAGAGTGGAGAATTTCCCTTAAAGGGGTTTTGCCACAATCTCATCTCATACCTCCTGCATCCAGCTCTGTGTGCTCAGAAGGGGGCGTGTGTGATTGGTTTGAATTGCATATCATGTGACCCAGCAGGATGACATCACCAGGCCTTTCCTGGTGAGTAGCTGAGAGGTAAAGTTTTTGCCTCCAGGCACAAGGGTCCTAGGTTCAAATCCCTGCAGGAACCAAACCTGTGGATTTTTTCCCTTTATCAATGCACAGACCTCATTGAGGTTTCTTTTTTTATTTATTTGCACTGTGTGATTAATTACTAAGGAGCACAGAGGACGGGAGTAGAATGACAGCACCTGGGGTTTGAACACTCAGTAGCTGCCTGAGAGGAGAGGTGATGTCTGCAAGCTTCCCACGTCAATTTTACTTCGTGGCAAAACCCCTTTAATGATGTCTATCTGCCCAAATATTATTGTAGTCCAGAGATATATTCTGCTCTCCTTTCTACCACTGAAAACAGTCAGCAATCTGCTGACCGACACACCCCTGACCAGATGGCTAAACTCCTATAATGTAATCCTTTGTGATCTGCTGAATTCTGGGAGTGATATCTCTGTAGATTGTTGCACAGTATCTTGTATAAAAAAAAATGGTACTTACCAGAATTTGTTTTGTTCAGACACTAAACAAGCAGAAGATCCTAAACATGCTCCAAGAGTCAGAGGAAAGGCTAAACTACATTGGCACAAAAGTGCCTGAAACAGAATATGAGATGCGTCAGCTTATTACAACAGTGAGTACATATTAAAGGGGTGGTCTGCTTTATTTCTCTCTCTCTGTCTAGCTCTTTCTATCTGTAGAGACAGTGGGGCGGATTTATCAATAGTGTCTAAACTCCTTAACGACCGGCCGACTACTTTTGGCGTCAGCTGGTGCGGGTCGTTCGTCTGCAGCGATGTCTTTTGGCGTCACTGCAGACATCGGGATTTGTGGCTCCGGGCGCCGCAGCTGTACTGGGATCGCGGCTGTACTACACAGCCCCGATCCCAGAGCATCTCCTGAGAGCACCGGGCAGCGGCGGAAACCTCCGCAACCCGGTGCTTTAACCCTTTGATTGCGGTGGATCGTCACCGCAGCGCAATCAAAGGTTTTCCCCTTCAGGAGATTGGAATGCCCGGTGACCCGACAGAGCCCGGGCAACGGCTGCACAATCAGCCCTGAGGACCTAGAGTAGCCCCAGAGCTGTCTGTGTATCAAGCCAGTGACCAGGGCAGACTGTGTGCTGCCCTGATCACTGCCTGTGTCAGACTGACACAGATTATAATGTATTAGCACAGGCATCCTCAAACTGCGGCCCTCCAGCTGTTGGTAAACTACAACTCCCATCATGCATTTGTATAATCTATAACAGTGGGCATGATGGGAGTTGTAGTTTCCCAACAGCTGGAGGGCCGCAGTTTGACACCCCTGTATTAGCATATATGAATATGCTAATACATTACTAAGTGTAAAAAAAAATAATAAAAAAAATGTAAAACAGTTCTCCCTTCATGGGATTTAAAAAAAAAGTTAAAAAAAAACAGAAAAAGTTTTAAAAAATGAATACAAAAATAAATAATAAAAATAAATATTTAATAAAAAAATAATTGTGCATACATTACACACAAAAAAAACTACACATATTAGGTATCCACACGACTGTAATAACCTGTAGAATTAATGTAATAAATTATTAAGTGTGAAATGTGAATGGTGTAAAAAAAAAAAAAAATTAAAAAATTAAAAAAATCTGCAATTATTTATAAGTGAACTTAAACTATTCCCCCATAAAATACAACTTTCATACAACCGCATCCTTGAAAAAATGAAAAAGTTACAACTGTTGAAACGCAAGGAGGCAAAAACTCAAAAAATTTCTGGTCATTAACTACTTTTCAGGCGTTCGGCTTAAGGGGTTAATCTTAGACAACGTAAACTTAGACTAGATAGTCTTACAATTTGCCACATTTATCATAGTGTTGCTAAATCTGGCGCAGGATAGAACTGTCTAGTCTAACTTTGTACCACAATAAAGTTAGCTTACTTTTACGCCAGAAAATGCGACAAAATTCTGTCGCTTTTTCTGTCGCATTTAAGCCACACCCCTTACCCCCTTACCTTACTTTTACGAGGCCACGCCCCCTTTGTCGGACGAGGCGCAGAAGCGTCTGAAACTGTCTAAAACACACAGTAATTGGGGCAGATTTATCAAGGCAGTTGCGCCAGAATTCCGTCTCAATTTGCACCAAAAACCAGCTTTTCGCCACATTTACTATGTGCTTTAGACAGTTTCAGGCGCTTCTGCGCTGTGTCCGCCACATTTACTATGTGTTTTAGACAGTTTCAGGCGCTTCTGCGCTGTGTCCGACACATTTACTATGTGCTTTAGACAGTTTAAGGCACTTCTGCGCTGTGTCCGACACATTTACTATGTGTTTCAGACAGTTTCAGGCGCTTCTGCGCTGTGTCCGACACATTTACTATGTGTTTTAGACAGTTTCAGGCGCTTCTGCGCTGTGTCCGACACATTTACTATGTGCTTTAGACAGTTTCAGGCGCTTCTGCGCTGTGTCCGCCACATTTACTATGTGTTTTAGACAGTTTTCAGGCGCTTCTGCGCTGTGTCCGACACATTTACTATGTGCTTTTGACAGTTTCGGCCCTTCTGCGCTGTGTCCGACACATTTACTATGTGCTTTTAGACAGTTTCAGGCGCTTCTCTGCGCTGTGTCCGAAAACATTTTATATGTGTTTTTAGGACAGTTTCAGGCGCTTTCTGCGCTGTGTCCGCCACATTATTATGTGTTTTAGACAGTTTCAGGCGCTTCTGCGCTGTGTCCGACAAATTTACTATGTGTTTTAGACAGTTTCAGGCGCTTCTGCGCTGTGTCCGCCACATTTACTATGTGTTTTAGACAGTTTCAGGCGCTTCTGCGCTGTGTCCGACACATTTACTATGTGCTTTAGACAGTTTCAGGCGCTTCTGCGCTGCAGCCGACAAAATTTACTATGTGTTTTAGGCGTTTAAAGGTGTTTCTGCGCTGTGTGCGACCAAATTTTATAATTTGATTAAAGATGTACAAACGCTTGACAGTATAACCTGCACAACTATGGTTTTAGGACATTTTCAGGGCTTCTGCGCTTGTCCGAACATTTACTATTGCTTTAGACTTTCAGGGCTTCTGCCTGTGTCCGCCACATTTATTGTGTTTTAGACGTTTCAGGCCTTCTGCCCTGTGTCCGACACATTTATATGTGTTTTAGACTTTTTCAGGCGTTTCCCCTGCGCTGTGCCCACACATTTATATGTGTTTTAGACAGTTTCAGGCGCTTCTGCGCTGTATCCGACAAATTTATTAGTGTTTTAGACAGTTTCGGGCGCTTCTGCGGTGTGTCCGCCACATTTACTATGGTTTTAAAAGAAGTTTTTCAGGGTTCTGCGCTGTGTCCCCACTTTTTATTATGTGCTTCAGACAGTTTCAGGGCTTCTCGCTGCACCCGAAAAAGTGGTTGGTTCTAAAAGGGTGTGGTTTTTTTAAAAGGGGCGTGGTTAAAAGGGTGACTAAAAAAGGGCCCCGGGTCGCCCAAAATTCTGGCGTAAAAGTAAGACAACTTAAAGATGGTACAAACTTAGACTTGACAGTAATAACCTGCACCAGATTTATCAACACTATCATAAATTTGGCGCATTCTAAGACTGTCTAGTCTGACTTTACACTGTCTAAATCTGCCCCAATGTGTTTGTTTTTGGCACAAATTGAGCCAGAATTCTGGCGAAACTGCCTTGATAAATCTGCCCCAGTATGTCCATGCATTACATACAAGAAAAATGTATTGATTTCAGTGGCCACTGTGTAATGCTTCACTTCAGCTGTGTTGGCGCTGCAAGGAACATTTGTAGCAAGTTCCCCTGTAGATCACCTGGAAATACTGTGAAATAGTATTTAGGTGATTTCTTTTCTTTTTTTTATGGCAGAAACTCCAAGAATTTTGGTGCAGACTCAGAAAAGCAGTAACATGGAAAGTAGATGGAGACAGCGAAGTCTCAAAACTTGTCGAAGACATAAGAAGCGTTTTGGACTCCTGGAAAATTGATTTTCAGAATTCATGTTCAGAATGTGAGTATTAGCCTTTCATATGATGGAATAACGTGGTAAACCCTTCCTGGCAAAAAGAGAAGTATATTTTGATTTATTTTTGCTTGTATAGCTTATATACTGTTTATTTGCTTATATGGCGACAACATGTATCACAAAGCTGTATACAGAAAGTCACTCCCAATCCTTTTTCCATACCTCATATAGAAATGTGGGATCATTTTATATGAAGCCAAGAAACAAGCAATTTATCTACTTTTTGTTCGGTTTTTAGTTTTTTGGTTTTTTTTGAAGGGGCCAGAGCGCTACATTGACAAAGTATCACTTTAGAGCTCCAGTAAATTTCAACATCACTGCAATCAGACAATTATGGAGAAAAAGTTGCAGGTGAACATGTGACAATTTGACAGGCTTGAAATTTTTGCTATGGTGTAGTTATTAAAGGGGTTGTCCAACTACGTTGATTCATCTGACCTCAGTCCTGTTTTCTTAGTTTCATTTTAAATTCAGGGGCGTTTACTGGTTTCCACTAGGCTGCAGTAGAAGCCAGGTCTGTAGCTATAGCAACCAGTGCTGGCAGCCTATAAGGAGAGATTGAACAGGTCTGTAGCTATAGCAACAAGTGCTGGCAGCCTATCAGGAGAGATTGAACAGGTCTGTAGCTATAGCAACAAGTGCTGGCAGCCTATCAGGAGAGATTGAACAGGTCTGTAGCTATAGCAACCAGTGCTGGCAGCCTATCAGGAGAGATTGAACAGGTCTGTAGCTATAGCAACCAGTGCTGGCAGCCTATCAGGAGAGATTGAACAGGTCTGTAGCTATAGCAACCAGTGCTGACAGCCTATCATGAGAGATCAAACAGGTCTGTAGCTATGGCGAACCAGTGTGGCAGCTATCAGGGATATTGAACAGTTTGTAGCTATAGAAACCCTGCTGGCAGTTATCGGGAGAGATTAAAGGGTCTGTAGCTTGCGACCTGAGGAGCTGATGCAGCCCATACAAGAGGAGATATCTAGGAATAGGTAGGACACTGTTAATGGACATATATTGCAAAGTGACTTGTTTTTGCAAGATCTTTAACATAAAAAGCAATCTTTGTAGTGAGACAACCCCTTCAATCTGTTCCCATGCACCAATTTTTTAACAACAATATTTCTGTTTTTCTTGTTCCCACCTTCCTGGAGCCACCATTTTTTAAAATTTTTCCATCTACATAGCGATATCGGTGCTTGTTTTTTGTAATGTGAGCTAAGAAGCAGTTATTGCTATTAATCTTCCGCTCCTGCAGTGTACAGCCATTCGAAACTCCACCAAACTGTGCACCTGTCTAAGTCCGCCTGCTGTCCATAGCCAAATCATCTAGCAATGAGTTGTTTTACTGATAAGCTTCATAATGCCTCTTCATGTGACCCCCGGTGAACTGATTATGTTTCTAGTTATTGTTTGGAAGCCACCAGTGACGCTTATGAATCTAATCTGATTTTCACAGATTCTTGGAGTTGGCTTTAAATATAAGCCCTACTCCAAAAATAAGCCTTAGTTAGTCAGCGTCTCCTGATTGATGTCATCTTGGGTCCGCCTCCTTGGCAGTGCCCTTCCTGAGCCCCGCCCACCCCCATAAACAGCCTGTAAGACTGGAGGTTTTGTGGAACCTCCAGTGTTTTCAGGCTGAAGGACCGGATTGAGCAAGTCACTGACTGCAGGTTCCCCAGCTCAGGCATAGAGTGAATGTGTAAGTGAAAGTTCAGTGTATACACACAATACATTACATTACATAGCATAACAAGATACACTCAATTGTATAAAACCCCTTTCTACAATCACTCAAAAAAATCCCTTTTTTAAAGTGTGGCTATTGTACTTGTGGGATTGTAGTTTCCCGCATGCCCCAAATTTCAAAATAAAGGGTAAAAAAAAGAGCAAATAGGCCAAAAAAAGGCTTGCGTTTTGGGACATGTCGCCTTGGGTCTTTCCACAAGACGGCATAAATGTGCTTCCCCCATTACTCAGGAAAAAGGCTCTGAGGGGCGCTTTTTGGGTAGTATACCTCATGGTGAGAGATCATGGACTTCTAGATACACTCTACTTTGTGCTCAGAGACATGTTGCCCAGTTGCTAAACATTGAGATGTGGGGCATCACTGGACTAAGAGAAGCAGAATAATCATTTCCACAAGTACATAAATAGCATCTACAAAAAGTATGGTGAAAAGCTATTTCATGTAAAACCCCCTCAAAACACAAGGGGGCGCTCCTTTCATCTGTCTGGAGAAAAAGAGATTCAATATCTAGAGGAGAAAAGCCTTCTTTACCATAAGAACTGTGGAATCTGCCTGAGGAGCTGGTCACAGCAGGAATAGATGAGGGCTTCAAGAAACGCTTAGATAATCACTTACCGTCAAATAATATTAATACTTATTTGCCATATAAAATGTCTGGGTCCAGTCTGATGGGAATTTTGGGATCAGGACATAAATATTCCTTTAGGGCAGATAGGTTCTTGTCTTATGGGTTCCAAAATCTTCATCAGTAGGGGAAATGAAGCTTAAAAATCGCCTCTCCCCCTCCCCCTTCATCCATAACTTACCCCACCCTTGGTTGAACTTTGTGAACATTTGTCTTTTGTCAACTGTACTTATTATGAAACCACGTAACAAATAAACACCATTTGAGCCATTTTGATCAAGCTTTTAGGTGAATAGGCTTTGAGCAGCCCAGACAGATCAGATCCTTTGATCCACTGACAAAGATGAGCAGCTCACCAAATTTTCTATTCCACCATCCAGACACTTCGTTACACACCTGTCATGAGATGAGGTCCAAGAAATCCTGTCCGTAAAACACCTCAAAGGGAGAAAGTAGTAATCTCATTGACTGGAAGGGATTCATTCCAGAAGAGAGGTTCTGGGAGCCCCTTCAAAATATTAATGCTCAAGGGCTTATCTGCAAATTCCATCTACCTCAGGCTTGGAAGAAGACTGGGCTTAAGGGAGGGGGTACTGTGATGTAGCACGCCACGGTCTGTGCCACAGTAGGGGGACTGTGTAAGCGACTTTTATCAGGACATCTTCCAACTTTCTTTTGGGCAGTTATTGGTGTCTGTTTCTGAGCTTTGCATTATTCCTGTCCATTTGTGGATTCTGTGGTTTGACCCTTTTTTGTCTCCTCTGCTGTTTCTTCTACATGATCAGGGAGAGGAGGATGATGATGATGTAGTGGTAGCAAGTAATATTCCCCCTCTGGTTCATATTGTGTTACTGATTGCAAGGAGATGTCTTTTGACCAAATGGCTGGAAGTTGATTTGCTATTAAATGAGCTGATTTTATCTCATACCAAATTATACCTCATCACTGATCAGGTGTTTACGGAGCAACACAAGGAAACAAAAACTAAAGCTTTTTTTTTAAAAAAGTGGAAGTTATTTATTTACAAATTTTACACACAAGAGGAAATAGATAAATTCATTTCTGTTTTGCATTATACCAAATGGTATCTTAGTGAAACTTTGAGGGACACTTGGGGAAGGTTGCAAAATAAGACTTAAAGGGGTTGTCTCACTACGAACTATTTAACTATTATAGTTAAAAATGGGGAGACCAAAAATCTAAGGATGTACGTCTTTGGTTACTATTGGCAAAGTGCTACAGTTTTAGAGAACGGGCTGGTTTACAGTGTTAAAAACGGTGTTTGTTTATGGTCGGGAAAGCTTCTGTCCCGCCAGGTCGTGCACATGCAAAAAGGAAAGGCAGTGAAGAGGAGGGGCAGGGGTTTTGTGTATTTGGGGGCAAGGGGGAGAAGCAGTGAGAGGACTGCAGGGGGGTTGTGTGTTTGGCAGGCAAGGAGGAAAGCAGTGAGAGGATTTGCAGGGGGGTTGGTGTATTGTATCCTCTTCCTGCCTTCCTTTTCCTGTGGTGCCCAAAAACCCTTCCCCCCTTTACACTGCTCTTCCTGCATGCGTGCCCAAAACAAAACCCCCCTTTCATGTCCCCCTTTCCCGCTTCTCCTCCATGCCGCCTCACACAACCCGCCTCCTTTACTGCCTATCCTTTGATGTGACACCTGGGCAGGGGCGAATCTTCCCCCCAGTTTAAAAAAACACCGTTGCTAAGCCATGTAAACCAGCCCGTTCTTAAGGCCCGGTTCCAGGCTTATTTTCCCAGGATTTTTTGCGGTTGGAGCGCCAAATCCCCGTGAATAAGGGGTGGGACGGGGGCGGGGCGGAGTGCGGGGGGGGCCGCTCCCCGGCCCCCAAGGGCAATGATTTTTTAGGCGGTACGCGCCGTTTAAAAATGTGCATGTCACTTTCTCCCCCCGCGGGGATTTGCGAGGGGGGGGAGGACGGATTCCACTGTTCTCTATGAGGCAGTGGATTAAGTAATTGCTGCCGCGGATTTGGGGCCCTTTCTGAAAAGGGAAATCCCGGGGCGCAGTACGGGGCCAAACGCGGCAGAATAAGCCGTGTGAACGAGGCTAAACCCTCATCCTTTGATTTTTTGGGCCACATTTTCAACTTGATTTATAGTGAGACAAACCTTTAAAAATTTTGGGTCTCTGATATAAGTGTGGCGAGTGAAGTTGACAAGGCACATAGCAAGTCCAATTAATTTTTTTGGATTAAAGTTAGGTTTCTAATTTTTTTTGTTTTAAGATGGGTAAAAATTCTGATAGTTTAGTGGGTTTTCAAGTTGG
>JAODAL010029201.1:0-52009 GCA_025379985.1 Phyllomedusa bahiana | reverse complement strand
TTTTTTTCCCTTTTCACCTGTGGTAACTACACAATTGCTGGATTAAAATTTAACTGCAAGGTGGCTTATCAACAAGTCTGGACTGGGAAAAAGTCCCAAAAAAACATATCTGTAATGTATTCGGATAATAAAAGGTATTTTTGGCACCCTATCAATTCACCTGGGGGTGACTAAAAAATTACTGTATTCAAATTTAACTGCAAAGTAGATCTATCAACAAAAGCTGGCCTGCGCCAAAGTGAAAAAAACACGTATCTGAAATGTATTTGGATAATAAAGGTATTTTTGGCACCTATCAATTCACCTGTGGTGATACAAAATTGCTGTATTCAAATTTAAATGCAAAAGTAGAATCTTCAACAAAGTTGGCCTGCGCCAAAGTCAAAAAAACATGTATCTGAAATGTATTTGGGATAATAAAAGGTATTTTTTTGGCACCTATCAAATTAAACCTGTGGTAACTACACAATTGCTGGATTCAAATTTAACTGCAAGGTGGTCTATCAACAAATCGGGGATGGGCAAAAGTGCAAAAAAACACGTATCTGTAATTGTATTCAGATAATAAAGGTATTTTTCGCCCCTATCAATTCACCTTTGGTGACTAAAAAAATTGCAGTATTCACATTTAAGTGCAAGGTGCCTCAATGAACAAGGCTGTAGTGCGCCAAAGTCAAAAAACACGTATCTGAAATTTATTCGGATATTACAAGGTATTTTTGGCACCTATCAACCTGTGCTGACTTGCTGGATTCTAATTTAAGAACAAGGTGGATATATCAAAAAAGGGGGAAATTGGGCAAAATTTGAAAATGAACACCTATTGAAATGTATACTGATAATAAAAGTGGGTTTTGCACCTAACAAAGGACCTGCGTTACTAGAAAAGATGTGTATCCTATAAGTTCAGGCTGCCCAATATCCAGGAAATATTTCAATAGAAAATGTTAATAATAAAGCTATTGCAATGCCCTACACTAAGTCTTGGTGAACTTTTTTCCAGTATTCTTTATAGAGCTTGTCTGTGTTCGCCGCGGGGCCCCCCCCTCCGCTCCCCCCCCGTGACTTTACAGCGGTAGATGCTCCTTTAAATTCTCTACCTAACTATATAAAATCTTCCAATCTCTAATCTAACTAAATTGTAAGGATCACAGCTAATAGTACAGGTTTCTCTGTGAAGAAATATAATAATTTCGCTGAGCTGTTTGGACACAAGCAGAGCGCACGCCTTCTGCTCTGAGACGCTGAGAGACACTGAGCTGAACAGGAAACGCTGTTCTATGTAAAACGAGGGTTCAAAGTGATTTTTCCAGCCAATCGCAACCATACACATCCCAGTCAAGACGTCGCACACACATCACACCCAGCTCTATTCTATAATATGATTTGCTTGCCGCCAAAATCACAGGAAGCGCCGAAAAAGGCGCGATCTTAATAGATGATGCACAGATTTTAACCTAAATTATCGCATGATCTAAAAAATCCGATCACCATAAAAACTGTGCCGATTTCAACTTTGTCGATAATAATCGCTCAACACTAAACACAATATATCCCTACAAATGGAATATATTGTTTGTTAAATGAAACCCACACAAATTACGCAAATTACGCAATTACAGTTACAATATTGTCCAAAAAAATAGAAATCATCCTTAGAAAAAACTATTTAAAAAATTTTACATATGGAGTTTTATTTTCCCAGATTGCTTTGCTATATGTGTTCTGTGTACTAGACTCTACTGTATGCATCAGCCCCTAGATAAAACAGTATTTAAATGTGCAAGATATATGTGTAATTTGTTCTCTAAGATATAAAGCTGGCATTTTCATGACAGATGATCTTTGTTGAAGGTTTTGTACTGCAGAATCTAATAATATATGATGCCAGGTGGAATCACACAGACAGTTTTTGAGCCAAATACAAGAGTGGATAGAAAATAGAGGATGATTATTCACAGTTTGTACTTTCCCTTCTGTTTGAATCCAGTCCTGGCTTTGGTTTGCGGAAAAAAAACCTGCATGTGTGATTCCAAAAATTATTTTGTAGTTTCGTTTAAAGAAAGCCTAAAATGTATATCTTTCCTATATGCTATGCATAACAAAGCCTTATTATTTACATAGAACACAGGTCCAGGTCATGTCCCTAGCATGCATAGCTTGTTAGGCCAGGCTTTTAGGTTCAGGATTTTTTTAAAATCCTCTGGGATTCCATAGTTAATGCAAGTGAAATGGTTATTTTATACCCCATTCACATAAAGCAGAATAAATCCACACAGAATAATAAACATGTGTGAATTGTAAAATCCATATCATGTTCATTATTACACCACCTTACAAATAATAAATCCATGGATAAGCCCCACTGAACTACAGTGGAGCTATTCCAGTATCTGACTGGGTTGCCTGGGGTCCACCAGTGGAGTTGATTCTTGGCCTCCTGAAGTCAAATCGGACATTTAATTTTTTTATGTGACTTTTGTTTCTGCAATATCAAAGAGTTTTCCTTTTACTGCTACATTAGTTAATGCATAAACATATAATTTTTAACATTATTAGTTCTGCTAATATAAAGATGCAGAACATTTTGTTAGGCCAATTTTCTAATATTTACTTAAAGGAAACTTAGCAAAAATCAAAATAACTAAAACATGTCTAAACACTATTGAGAATTATAAACAGTTGCAGAAATTGCACTATAAAATTTGGTCCTCATTCAGTGACAACTTTTTTTTTGCTTGTCTCTTGGATAACCATCATCGGATAACCTCTTCCAATTGTCCAACATTAATCTGCAAGCATTGATGGGTTCTATTTCCTTGAAATGTTTTCTCCATAGCCACAATATCTTGGTGAAATCTCTCACCATGCTTATTGCTTACTGCTCCGCAGTTTGGTGGTTTGGAGTCTGGATGCGAATGTAAGAAATAAATCTTTAAGGACATGTTACAGCCAAGATCATAGCTACATAGTTACATAGTTTGTAAGGCTTAAAAAAGACAAGACGTCCATCCAGTTCAGCCTATTTTGCTTAAAGGGGTTTTGCCAGGACGTGCCTTATCTGCTAAGAAGCAAAAGTAAACAAGCCAGGGCTGAGCTGAGAGAGAGAGAGAGATGGAGAGGATGAGAGAGAAGAGTGAGAGGAGAGAGAGATGAGGACGAGAGAGAGAAGAGGAGAGAGAGACTGCCAGAGCACAGAGCCATGCAATGTTCACTCAAATAATCACACTACAACTAGTGGATTCTGTATACAAAAGGCAACACCTTTCTCCACAGCATCTTGAAAGCTCCTTCAGCCTCTTGAAAGCTCCGTCATGTTCCCTGTCATCAGATAAAGCAGGGATCTACTCAGATAATCACACTACAACTAGTGGATTCTGTATACAAAAGACAACATATTTTTCCCCAGTCCCTTGAAAACTTCTTCACGCTCCCTCTCATCAGATAAGAAGTGTGCTCTGCACAAGCCCGGCCAGAAGCTCTTGTCACTCTGCCTGGTCGTATCTAATGCAATTTTTAAGTAACTAAGGGCAGGTAAGGCAGCCTGTAGCTCTCTCAGGCTGCATTTTTCTTTTAATCACATATATTTAGAAAAGTGATTAAATAATCATCTTGGAGGATCCAACGTCAACATTACATTGTGGCAAAACCACTTTAAGTGTTGCTAAAGTGTTGATCCAGAGGAAGGCAAAAAACCCCAATGAGGTAGAAGCAAATGTCCTCATTTTAGGGAAAAAATTCCATCCCAACTCCAATCTGGCAATCGGAAAAAACCTTGGATCAACGACCACTCTCCAGAATCCTAGACACTATAACTTGTTATATTATTATACTCCAGAAATGTATCCAAACCCTTTTGAACTCTGTTATTGAATACACCAGGACAAGTTCCTCTGGCAGAGCGTTCCACAGTCTCACTGCTCTCACAGTAAAGAATCCCTTTCTATGTTTATGTATAAACTTTCATTCCTCAAGATGTAGAGGATGCCCCCTTGTTCTAGATACAGTCCTGGGTATAAATAAATCTTGAGAGAGATCTCTATATTGACCTTTGATGTATTTAAATATATTAATTATGTCCCCCCGAAGCTATCTTTTCTCTAAACTAAATAACCCTAATTTTTCTAATATTTCTGGGTATTGCAGTCCACCCAGTCCTTTTATTATTTTTGTTGGCCGCCTTTGTACCTGTTCAAGCTCTACAATGTCTTTCCTGTGCACTGGTGCCCAAAACTGTTCACAATATTTCATGTGTGGTCTAATCAGTTACTTATATAATGAGAGAATAATATTCTCATCATGTGCATCTATGCCCCTTTTAATACACCCCATGATCCTATTTGCCTTGGCAGCTGCTGCCTGACACTGGCTGCTACAATTAAGTTTACTGTCCACCAGGATTCCCAAGTCCTTCTCCATGTCACTTTTACCCAGCGTTTTTCCATTTAACATGTAGTCATGTAATGGATTTTTCCTCCCCATGTGCATAACCTTGCATTTATCTGTGTTAAACCTCATCTGCCATTTCTCTGCCCAGGCCTCCAACGCATCCAGAACACTTGGTAATAACACATTATTCTCTATTGTGTTGATTACTTTACAGAGCTTAGTATCATCTGCAAAGATCAATATTCTACTGTGCAATCCATGTGTAAGATTGTTAATGAAAATGTTAAAGAGGATAGGGCCCAATACTGAGCCCTGTGGTACCCAACTAGTAACAGGGATCTAGTCTGAGTATGCACCGTTAATCACCACCCTTTGTTTTCTATCTCTGAACCAGTTACTTACCCACTTGCACATACTTTCCCCCAGTCCAAGCATTCTCATTTTACTTACCAACCTTTTATGTGGCACCATATCAAATGCTTTAGAAAAATCTAGATATATGACATCCAGTGCCTCATCCCGATCCAGTCTAGAACTAACTTCCTCATAGAAGCTGATGAGATTAGTTTGACAGGACCAATCCTTCATAAGCCCATGCTGGGACGGTGTTATACATTTATTTTCAGTGAGATAATCCAGGATAGCACCTTTAAGAAAACCTTCAAACATTTTACCAACAACAGAGGTTAAGCTTACCGGCCTATAGTTCCAGGATCCCTTTTTGAACCCTTTTTGAATATTGGCTCAACATTTGCTATGCACCAATCCTTTGGGACATACCCCATTATTAGACAGTCCATAAATATTAAGAATAGGGGCCTATCTATCACATCACTTAACTCCCTTAGGACACGGGGTGTAAACCATCAGGACCTGGGGATTTGTCTATTTTAACCTTTTTAAGATGGAGCTGCACTTCTTCCTGGGTTAGACAAGAAACATTTAAGTTGGAGTTTACCTCATCCCTCTGTTCATCAACAGGAAGGTCATCATCCTCGGTAAATACAGTGGAGAAAAAATTGTTTAATAGGTTTACTTTTTTCTCATCGCCCTCTACTGTCTCTCCCTCAATACTTTTCAAGAGGCCAACATTTTCTGTTTTAATCTTTTTACTATTTATATAGTTAAAAAATATTTTGGGGTTAGTTTTACTTTCTATAGCAGTATGTCTTTCTGTCTCCAGCTTTGCTGCCTTTATTATTTTTTTACATAGTTTATTTTTTTACTTATAGTTTTTTAGTTCGTTATATGTTTTGAGGAGATCTTCCACCAACTATTCATAGTTATTTGCTCTTGAGTTTCCCCAAAAATTAGTTATCACTAATGCGAATGCTACCCTACAGCCTTTACCTTGCCCTGCAACAAACGGAGTAACTCCTTGGGCCACATGTATGAAAACAGTTTAGGTCTAAAACTCACTTTTTTGCCCATAGTAAACTATGCGCAAAAAAGTGAGTTTTAGACCTAAGATTTTGTTACCACCATTGCATATCAAGTTGGGCCTAATGAAGAACTTTATGAAGGAAATGGATAAAAATGCAAAAGCAGTCAAGTATCTCATCAATAAATTTCCAAGGTTGAGTGAAGCAAAAATGAAGGAAGGAGTGGATACACTTAAGATTCGTAAGCTTCTTTAAGATGAGGGGCCAGATGTATGAAAACGGTTTAGGTCTAAAACTCACATTTTTGCCCATAGTAACCTATGTTACCCATAACCCATAGTTGGTCAATAGGTGTTTCATGTTGTCATAGGTTGCTTTCATGTGGACTGCAGAACCAACTGGAATTAAAGGTAGCGCATTGTCACTAAGCAGTAACACAGCTTTTAGGCTTGTTTTGGATGACTCGATGAAGAACCTCCATTCTTCTGTATTATGACTTAACTTCAGAGCTTCTATTAAACTGTTGATGCTGTTGCATTCCACAAGATTGCCATCCATGAAAAAGTATTGGACAAGATCACAATTGCGGAACTAAGAAATCCGAATACCACCCACTAGGAGATTCTACTGCTGGAGTCTGGAACTTAAAAGCTCAGCCTTACTCATGGGCAGGTCCAAATCTCTAACAAGATTTTTCAGTTCACTTTGTGTTATAAGGTGTGTTTCAGTTGAGGTTGGTGACAGAAAATCTTGGTCATGAGAGGAAGATGCTTCATGACACCAAGCGCCCTCTTCTTGCTCATTTAACTTGACCAAAAATGTTTCTAATGCTTTTGGAACCAGTAGTTCTTCTGTCTGTGGTGTTGGGTGTATTGCAGATGGAACGTTTAGCTGTAAAATCCACATCTTCTTCCTTGAAGCTCCTTTCTTTCTGGGGGGACACCATGCAGAAATAGCAATTGGTAGTGGGATTGGTTGGCTTTCCTCAGATCATTGGCACTGCAAAAGGCATAGATTGCCTCTTTCCATACAACCACTGGGTACAATGTGATGCACATCTTCTGAAGCATATATGTGGAGCCCAACTCATGTCCTGATCTCCTATAAAATAAAATATAGGCTGTAGGATGTCCTTATCATGGTAGTCAAGTTTTGCCTTTGTGACACAAAAGGGACTTCTCCGCATATCAAGCAAAAAATATTCACTTTGTTAATGCAAGAATGAGACCTATCTGAAAAAGTATTTAGAAACATGTCTATAGTCTAAGAAACTAAGCTAAGAATCCTAAAACTGTGTATCTTACACAGACAACATTTATTAAAGTAGGTGATTAAACTGCAGAATTTCATGAACGGAGCTGAGCTGACGTTTTTTGATTGGCCACCCTAAGATGATAGAATACTGAAGGCTCAATAGACTAAATAGATGGAGTAATAAGCTAGCTACTAATAATGCAATAATGATGATGAAATAACAAATACACAATTTTTCTAAAAACTTGCATGAAAGGTGTCATAAGTAATTACAAGCTCCTCCAGATCTTGAAAATTAGAGCCAGTCAGTAAATTTAAGCATCATAACTCTTGCACTCTACTTCTTTCTTTCTGCCTCCTTTTATCTGCTTTTATCTCTGAAAAAGAAGACCAAACTTATACGGGGAATGGAGCATCTTAGTTATGAGGAGAGGTTAGTAGAATTTAACTTATTTAGTCTTGAGAAAAGACGGGTTCAGGGGGACATGATTAATTTATATAAATGGTCCCTATAAAAAGAATGGGGAAAAATCATTTCAAGTAAAGCCCCCTCAAAAGACAAGGGGACATTCCTTTCGGCTAGATAAAAAAGGATTCAATCTCCAAAGGAGAAGGGCATTCTTCAATGTAAAAAATGTAAATCTGTGCAATAGCCTGCCTGAGGAGCTGGTCAGAGCAGGAACATTAGAGAGTTTCAAGAAAGGCTTAAATAACTACCTGAAACTAAAGAATATTATGTCATATGTAGCTATGTAAAATTCTGGATCCTGGCTGGTGACGGTTCTGTGGTCAGAGATGGGGTCTCCACTGGAGCAGATCGGTTCTTGCCTTGTGGGTTTCAGGGCATTAACTAGTGGAGAGGCTGGGCTTAAAATCCTTGTATCCCTCCCTTCAACCACATTTTACCCACCCTTGGTTGAACTTGATGTATTTTTTCAACCGTACTAACTATGTAACTATGTAAGACCCAGGCCTGACATGAACAGGGGCCAGTCATGCCCAGGGGCCCACTAGGGGCTTTTCTTGCTCTCTTATGGGTCAGTCCTAGCCGAGATAATTTTCTCCACTTCTGTCCATGGGCTGTGTCTAGTATTGCTGCTTAAGTTAATAAAATTGAGATGCAATACCAGCTACAGCCTTTGGTCAAAAACGGTGTAATTCTTAGGACAAAACAGACATTTTTTTTTTCATAGTCTTGATAGCCCCTTTAGCCTTCATTTGCAAAAAGGCCTTTAGGATTTGTATCTAATTTTTATAATTATGTCACAAATGTAGTACCACTGCTATAAATAGTTTAGCTACTTAATCTTCCAATTTCCTATATCCTATCCTGGATTGGCACGTAGCATTTGTTTTGTTAATGCTGTTTTTGTTTTGTTACTACCATGTTGCCAACATGCTTTTTATATGAAATGTTTCCATTGTTTCCCGAAGCAACATTCTCTACAAAGTTTCTGCTCTAGTTTTTGTAAAAACACAGTGTATTTGGCACTTATTAAAATCATTTCCATTCTCAGACGGATGCTGACATACAGAAAATAACCTCTTAGGAAGTGGCGGCCTCATCATCTTTCAAAAATGAATACCTCAGGTCATGTTAATCAATTTCTGATATATGTAGTTTGCAGAAAGCACTTCTGGGAAAGGAAATGTGGGCATGACTAATAGTGACAAGCATATGAATCCCATTCTCCATACATTTTAGAACTGGTCCATTCTAGAAGACTTTACCTTCTGAAGTATTAAAGAGACCTTAAATAAAAAAAATAAAATCAAGCACTTTTTCTTCTTCCTTCAAGCATAAAAATTGAATCACATTAATTTTGAAAGAATACTATATTTTAAACTCAAAGATGAAATAGCTGTACACCTAGTGACTACATGATAATTGTTCTAAAAACTGCAAGAAAGGGCAGTAAATTTTTCACAGCATGTGCACATCATTTATAATATTATAAATGTGTAGTGCCCTTTATATAATGAATAATAGAGCACTGGCATGATTTACATAGTGGACCTTCATTAATTTTAACATCTGAATTCTGCTTAGCTTTTTCTCATTAAAAATCTATCAAAAAGTAAAATATTGTATCAGACACATTATGAGAGAGTCAATATCGTTGAATATAACTTGATACATACAACAGCCAGGTGCATTAATAATCACAAGCCTAAGCACACAATGACTCAAACTTATTCAAACAGCCTAGTTTATTCAGTCATGCTATATTTGCACTAGTACATAGCAATCCAATTAGACAGCTATTTTTAGGAGCTTGTATCTAAAGCTGTGTTCACATCACATGTACATGTACAAAATGTGTAAGCATTAGCTTTATTTTTTTTCTTGGCTATTGCTGTACTTAAAACATTGGGTGACATGTATGAACACGCCTGTGCAATTGCTTTAGTGCATCTTGTTCCAAAAAACTGTTGTCGCCCTGTTCTATGAACAGTGGTATGCCCAAACTTGGCACAGTCTGAGCTAGACACAATACTTTTATATGCACCAAGATTTGGTACAAAACTGCCATACAAAGTTTGTCACATCGCACTCTATGCGCCAAAATATTTGGCGCAAAACACTTCTATTTGTAATGTCGTATTATATACGTCTCTATATCTATTTAGAACTGGTATGTTGGAGCCAAGTTACATACATGTCGCCCATTGTTTTTAAATATGTTGGTTTAATAAATAGTTTTGATGATACATTGAATTTTCAGAAGTTATTAAAGGAGTGGTGAGCTGGCATTTATTTCTTTTTAATTATCAATACCATAAAAAGTATTCAAATCTATACACTATGGACCTGTTGTTTGGCTATAGACTTTAACAGAACAATTGCAGTCTATTTGTGACTATATTTGGTGTGTTTTATGCCAATATAAATTTTATATAGGGGATAAAATACTGTAAATTATTACATTATATTGTTCTACCAATAAAACATACAGTATACTGGCGTAAAGTCAACCAAACATAGTTACAAGTAGGCTACATGTACATGTTAAGGCTTATGAGTATGGTGCGATATATGTTTGAATACTGTATCTTTTTGAGTCTTCCAATATGTATGTCAAGTAGAAAACATTGAAATGCTATGAACATAGCCTGAAAGACTGTTAGGGCTCATCCCCACTGCAAAGGACAAATACCGGTCGGTACTGCATGAGCTGCCAGCTGTTGGGAGCTACAGTTCATTGAGAGAAACATGAATGCCAACATGTACTGTGACATACTGAAGCAAAGCATGATCCCCATACTTCAGAAACTGGGCCGCAGGACAGTATTTCAACATGATAATGACCCCAAACAAAACTCCATGACGACAACTGCCTTGCTAAAGAAAATAAGGGTAAAGGTGCTGGACTGGCTAAGCATGTCTCCAGACCTTAACCCTATTGATCATTTGTAGGACATCCTCAAATAGAAGGTGGAGGAGCCAAGATCTCTAACATCCACCAGCTCTGTGATGTTGTCATGGAGGAGTGGAAGAGGATTCCAGTGGCTGCAACCTTTGAAAATCTAGTGAACTTAATTCCCAAGAGAGTGAAGGCAGTGCTGTAAAATAATGGAGGCTACGCAAAATATTGATACTTGGGGCACAATTTGTCAATTTTCACTTAGAGGTGTACTCACTTTCGTTGCCAGCGGTTTAGACATTGATGACTGTGTGTTGAGTTATTTTGAGGGCACACAAAATTCACACTGTTATAGAAGATGTACACTGACTACATTAAATTTTGTCAAAGTGTCCTATTTTTAGTGTTGTCACATGGAGAGATATAATAAAATATTTACAAATCAATATTTAAATCAATATTTGTAAGCCATAACCAGGATTGGAATCAATATGGAACGATAGTTTAATGGAAAGATTTGCACAGCTTCTGTCATTTGGGTCCATTTCTTGTTTTATCTTTCAAATAGTGATATAAATACTGACCAAAGTGCAAGTGGCTTTAGTGACACATAAAAAGGTTAAAAAAAGAAGGGTTGGGAACAACAAGATAACAGATGAACAGACTACCCCAGATGCATCAGTCCATATCCACCATTTCACAAGAAAGAATGGCCAAAGATTAATGTCACCATACCATTAGCACACTTTATTCAGGCAAATGGTTAATGCACCAATCAACATTTACTTCTGCACAGACAACTTTTACAAGGGCTCCCTAGGACCATAGGGACCTAGCAGATGCCAAAAGATTGTCCAGTTTTATGGCATAATTTATATCAAACACACCTAGTTTACCACACTATATTAATTTCTTGCTTATACAGTAGTTTAAGTCAGAGGCTTCTATCTGATGTTCACATTGGGAATACTCCTTACATACATCTCCATTGAAAGCATAAGGGCCGGTTCACATGGCTCGCCCGCCGGCCCCATAGACTTTCATTATCCACGGCGCATAACCACGCCGAGTGAGAAGGTGAGATGGAATCCACAGTTCTCTATGAGAACTGTGGATTGCCGTAATGGCTGGGACGGATTCCAGCCGTATTGCAACGCAGTACGGCGCACAATACGGCTGCAATCCATGCCCAAAATAAGCCGTGTGAACGGCCCTTAAGAGTGAACAGAACCTAATAGGTTTCAAATCTACTGCCAGACAAATTATAGCGCTATCATTTGATCATTATTAGTAAATGTCCTTTAAAATAGCTCAATTTAGGAACTTAAATTATCTGAACAGGTCTACATATCAATATTAATTCCTGATGCCATACAATGGATTTATTAACATGCTGTGGTAGCTGTTTGCACTACACAAGGCATCATGTAATACTTTACTGCAACTTAGTGATGACTCATATACTTGTTCCAACACCAAAGCGATTCAGGTAGCACTTACAAAAAAAATTATTCCTTATTTATCCATGCAACATTTTAAGTCACGCAAGAACCTTTCTCAAGAAACTCCTGTTATTGCTCACCTGTCTGAGTGAATTATTTGGCATTTTTCTGAGAAATGTAATTTTAGACAAAGAGGACCATAAACACATCCATTATTTTGAGCTATATTTAATTTCTTCCAGGAATATTTCAATATGTATCAAAGTTTTTCATTATAGTGAAATAGTCACTATTGAGTTGACCATGCCTACTGGAATTTCCAGGAGAGACTACAAAAAAAGTTAAAATATATATCTACTGCAAAAAAATTATAAATGAAAAGGTTTCTTAAATTTCATGTTCTTTGCCTTTAGATCAAACCGCAAACCACAAACCACAGTAAAATAAACTGTCTGGGAAGTGTCAAATCCTCTCCAAAAGTGTGGTGACAACTTGACCAAGTCAGACTAGTAAACTCCCACCTATCCAATACATGTTTATGGAAAAAGGGACTGACTTATGTGGCAGACATGGACCTAAAGAAGGTACCTAGGTCAGCCATCTGTTTGTCCCAATGGCCATTTTTTTTACAATAATAGGCATAAGACACTGTTGTAATTTTGTACTGCAATGTTTTACATGGTCAAATTGCTTAGTAGGATAAAAACTATAAAAAAAAAAAAAGACAAATAAAATGTTAGTATTAGGGTATGTTCACACGGCGTTATTGCGGCGCGTACAATATGGTCACAATTACGCCGGGTGATTTGGGAGTCACGCTGATCACATATAAATATGTGTGTGTATATATGTGTATATATGTGTATATATATTTTTATATTCCGAGAGCTATGACGTTTTTCTCTGATGCTTGGTTGGTCTCCTTGCCGGGAGTCCTATTTATTGCTGGCACCCGGCTTAAATTGCGTTTTTTTGGGAAGTGCTGCTGATTTTCTGTGAACTATATATATACCTATATATAACAAATATATACCTATATATACGTATATATATATATATATATATATGTATATACGTATATATAGGTATATATTTGTCCCATTGACAATGGTATAGGTATATATATCAGAGAAATATGTCATGGCTCTCGGAATATAACAATATACACATATAAATACACACAGAGATATTTTTTATTGTATTCTGAAAGCCATGACATTTTTCGCTGATATATATATATATACCTAAGGTTCTATAAAGTTGTGTCCTTAAAGGGGTTGGCGAACTTTAGACAATGATGCCATATTGTTAGGATATGCCATCCTTGTCTGATAGGTCTATTTCCTACCTCTGAGCTAAACTCAGGACCTCTCAACTCCCATTCATGTCTTTGGGAGAGTCCCGACCACCTCTCCATTCAGAACGGAGAGCTTTCAGGTCTCGTTTAGGAGATTGGTGTGGGTGCCAGAGGTGGATGTGGATCTATCAAACAGTGATATGCTATCATTGTCAGTGGGACAACCACCTTAAGGACTTAAACAGTAATAAGACACTGATATACTTATTCTATATGAACTTTATTCATCCACTCAAAGGCTAAAATGCCAATACCCAATCAATGTCAATAAAAAAGTAGATTATTTCATGTTGATTAAACTTACTGTGTGTACAGAATGATTTACATTCATCTCCACATCATAGAAGCGAGCTTTGTGATATACAGGCAAAGTTGTTTCAGCCCAAAGATTTTCCTTGACATTTGACCAATGAAAATTATGTCCTCCTGGACGACTGAGAAGAGACGTTCTCAAAACATAATGACCCTGGGGGATTTTGTCTTTAACTCCACGCAAACATTTCAGGACAATCTGAATAGGCTGGGGTCTATCTGACCATCCACTCTAGAGATGTAAATCATATTGTTAGAAAGAATACAAAGTTCTTTACTCCTGCAGTATATACATTTAAATATATCCATTATGGACAGATAATAATTTGTAATAATATGTAACAACATTTTCTCAGGGCTGAAGACACAAAATGAAAGCAAAGGCAAAATTGGTCATTCATACATAAAAAAATCCTTATCAGTTAATATTATTTTCTTAAAAATTTGCCAACTTTTTCAATTTAGCTCTATTACTACTATAACTGAATTTGTCAGACTTATGCTCTTAACAATCTTTGGAGTTGTGATCTTTGGTTAGTAGCTTAAGTAAACTGGGCTTTAACATGTAACTTTATGTTATTAAATGCTTACTGACTGCCCTTAGACCATAAACATGCAGAGAGCTCAGCTGCGCACTAAGGGCCACATGTATGAAAACGGTTTAGGTCTAAAACCCACTTTTTTGCCCATTGGTTACTATTGGCAAAAAAAGTGAGCTTTAGACCTAAACAGTTGTCATACATGTGGCCCTAATTGTGCAATTGCACAAGTGGAGTTCCAAGCTATCAACATTAGCCAACCTCTACACTGATAAGGTGGAGACAGTTTTTTTTACCGTCCATGCCTTTTCAATTCATGTGTATACAGCACTCAATTAGGAATTTGTGAAGAGGACTGTCATGTAAGTGGGCTATAACATGTAAATTTATGTTATTAAAATAATGATTTTATTTTGTTTAGTTATTTATTTTTTTATTTAATTTTTGGCACTTACATTTTCAGCCAACTTATAGTTACAAGGATAAAGAGTCTGTCACTGAAATAAAAAGAAAGAAAAGTAATATGGCCTGCCTGAGTCTCTACCCATCTCCTTGTGATCATTTCTGTAATAATTTGTGCTTTTCCTGTACTGTCTGTTCTCTTTTATAGCCGAACAGCAGCATTTACTGTTTGAAAACTGTTTCCCTTTGCCCTGTAAAACTGCAAGCCCAGGATCATTAGGGTATGTTCACACAGCATGTTCTGTTTGTACATACGTAATTAGTTGCGTGTTTGGATCCATCTTTCGGACCCAAACACGCATCTAGCAAATAACAGTGTGATTTACATTGTTTGCAATGTAAAACATGTATCGGTGTTCAGACGAGTGATCGCCTAAGCGTGTCTCATTGCGTCTTTCGGATGTGTCTTTCTGATTCATTCAAAGAATTGCCATGTAAATTGTTGATCCGAAAGACACAGCAGACACCCTATTTAAAACAAAGGATGCGATCCTGCTGCAGCCAAAACGCATCCAAACACGCACCTGCATTTTGGATCCAATTGACGCAACATTTTTGGAAGCGATATTTGGATCCAAAACGGATCCAAAATTTAATCCAAAAACACCGTGTGAACATACCCTTACTCTGAATTGTCTCTTTTTCTCCCTAACAGCATTAGTTTAAGTCCATGCCCTGTTTCTTCCCCCATCAAAAACTGCTCTGAAATAAGCCACGCCCCTTCTGTCACCAGATCTTTTGGGCTTAACACATAGCTGTATCCGAAGTACTGATTTTCCTGTCCTGTTTTAGAACTGCATGAAGCCGATGAACATAGTACACTATAAAAGTTTGAAACTTTTGGAGAGGTATTATTTAAAACATCATTTTTTTTACACTAGATAACCCCTTTCAAACAAACAAATAAGGGGCCAATGGACAGAAGGATAAATGCTGAATAACTCAGGATTTGTGTATAGTCTGTGACTATGAACATAAATAGATCTGTATGCATAAACAGTATTTTTAGTATCAACACTGCAAGGTTGCTTAATTTCATTTATTTTAGATACACTGAAGCAATACAAAAATGATTGCATTGGTGTTCATAAATTTTAGAAAACTTGTATCCATAATATGAAGTCAACTTTCCTGTGGAGTTTTAGTCTAATCCAATGAAGTATTTGCTTACAGGGTACAGGAGAGCTAGAAATCGCTCTTAGCTTACTATTGGGGATTTGCTGTCTGACTGCATCATTAGAAGTTCAGTTTATTAGATAATGACTTTGTATTTAAGTTTTTTAGTTTTTAACTAAAAAAAATGTCATCCAAACTACGGTATGCTCATATCATGGGAGAAAGGAAAAGCAAAATATACAAGAAAAAATAGAGAATAACAGTTACACATACTATTGAATAACAAACGATTCTGGTTAAACTAATGTAGCAGATCAGAGCTCGTGTGAAACGAAAAGTGTGGCTTCACTACCATAAGCATCACAGGATTTCTAGTACATCGCAGGTTAAACTAATACAACACAACATTCTGAACATAATATATGTTTAAAACAAAATTGGATTTTGTATGTATTAATCGCAAATTAATATGCCCTGTAAATCTTTTTACACTCTCAAGGTAAGATTATTGATGCAAACAGGCTTAGTTATTTAGAATATTCCATATTAGGAAGCCTTTATAAATTTTATATTGAATATATATTTTCCAAGCTCAGCATGCCAAATGTGACATTTTAAATTTTAGATTCTCCAGCTATAGTAATTTTGGAAATGTCATGCAAACAAAGAATTTGTAATTTCCTAGTGAAATTACTGTGCATGCACAGTTAGTTATCCTTTTCCTGGTTTCCTTGGTTGCTTCAAGTGAGCAAGCCATAAAAACTCTTTATCTCTCCGAAACACAGCAATTTAGAAGATAATCGAATAGTGACTGGGGGGGCAGAAACGCCAGTCTGAGGAATTAAACCACAATCTCTCTTACATTTACAACCTTCCTCAAAGCAAGTGTCAGATGAGTAAAAAAAAAAGGAAGATAGAGAATTCATCACATACCAGCCCTGTCTCATTTGCATGGTGGCACAGCTGCCTCTTGTCCCACTGAAAGAAATTCTTTGGCCAGCTCTGAAAAACTGTTTTTAAGGAGTGCACGCATGCCCAAACGATTCACAGTTAATAACATCAGACAGCCTACTTAAGTATTACTTTAATGTATGCAGAAAGCAAGCCCAGTAGACTTAAATCACTAAATTCATAAAATAATGAACCAAAAAAATGTATCTACACTGGGGGGATATCAATAGAATTGATCAGGTCATTTAGAGCCAGCAACAGAACACTCATGTAGTATCTCACCTTCCAGCAAAGTCCTGCTGCTCCATTTGATTCATTATTCATTTCAGAGATATTGCCAAGCTTGGCTAGAATTTTTTCTTTGTGGGCATTTGCTGCATTCAACAACTGGCTTTCTGTTCTGCATCAGTCACAGGAAGGAAAATAATCATAGAGAGCACAAATGAAATGAATTTGCCGTTGGATTACAGTAAAATTTGGGTACTGTTCAATAGAATAGCTATCAGTAAAAAGAAAAATTAGTACTCAGCTGCAAAACTATGAGAAACTCATTGTAAAAAAATAATTTCAATAATTTGTTTTGGGCTATAAAGGTTTAAAAGGAAATTTGTTTAGAAATGTATGGAACTGACTTATTGATTTTCAATAATTCAAGAATATGTTTGTGCAATCACTAAAAGTTGACTGAGAACCATTTAGGAGACCCGCTTGATCTAAGAGACATGACATTTTGGCTCATTTACTAATTTTTAATGTGAAGTGTGTAACCAATCTCTATTTCTATATCTCACATGTAGTAGTGCTGTGTGAAACTGGTGGTGCTAGTAGGATAACCTTTAATCAGTGTAGGGTAAAGAAACCCATGTATCAAAAAGGGAATGTCCAAATGGAAATCCACACCCCAGAGGCATGGTGTAATATGAGTTAACAAGAAAATGACGATAAACTGTAGTACATAAGTAACAACACATAAGTACTGCAGTATATAATGTTATCGATCACATGTCTGAGTCCCCTTGGCAACTAAAAGCTACATTAAAAACTTAAACCATGTAAAAAATATAAAAAAATACAAAAAAAATTAATTTATAATATCAAAATAAAAAGTATATTGATGCGTCTGTAAAAATTTGAACTAATACATTATGGTTATTCAGCCTCCAAGAAAAAATGTGATGAGAAGTGATCAAAAAGATGCATGTGCTCCAAATTAATGTAGCAATAAAAACTACAGCTCATCCTGCAAAAACTGAGCTCAATACAGCTCTGATGAAGCATCAAAAAGGCTCCATGTGAAAGCACCCTAAGGGGATGTTCACACGGCTGATTTGGGCACAGATTTCAGCCGTATTGCGTGCCGTATTTGCGCTTCAGTACGGCTGAAATCCGTCCCTGTCATTACGTTAATCCACAGTTCTCATAGAGAAATATAGATTCCGTCTCTCCTCCCCGCTCGGCGAATACGCCGAGCGGGGAGAAAGTGACATGCACATTATCCCGCCGGGATACGTGCCGTGAGTAATGCGAGCTGCCGGACCCCACGCCCTCGCCCCCGTCCACACGGCGTAATTGCGGGGTGAAATCTGTCCCCAATAAGCCGTGTGAACCGGGCCTTAGGCTGCTTTCACAAAGCGCAGTTTTGACTGCACACCAATTAAACTGCCTTTATTGCCAGCAAGCTTCTTTCAGTTGTTCAGAAATGTGTTTCAAATAAGTAATCAATTACTGTGTTTGAAGTATTGTGGATTACAAACACTCTAACACTCTAATTGTTTACTCCCTTTCTAAACAGTTTAGATAAGTAAAAGAAGCTTGCTGGTAATAAAGGCAGTTTAATTGGAGCGCAGTTAAAACTAAACAAAAACTGTGCTGTGTGAAAGCACCCTAAGGTTAGTGGTCCATTTGTTTGATTTCAGTAGCATAATTGGGCCCATTGGTAAATATTTCTTTTACTACAATCTCCAGATATAGATACTAGCGGCAACAAATACCTTTTAGTTCATATATGTGGGATTGAACACGTCTAAGATTTACTTACCGAAATCTGTATTTCCATGAGTCCTCAGGCATCACAGGGATCCCATTGTGTGCTGCCTGAGGACGAAGGGGAATACATTGTTTTCTCGCACTCAGTTATTTTACAAATTTTTTTGCCTTTATTTTATGAGAAGAGGCTTGATTTTTAAATCTAATGCATGGGAATGTACTGTATCCTGGTGGGTTGTGTTTTTGTGGGACAAGTTATAGTTTTTCTGAAACCCATTTCAAAGGTACACATAAATTATTAATGCATTTTTATTATATTTTTCCAAAGGGGAATTTAAAATAGCAATCCTGCTGCTGGGTTTTTTGTTTTTTTAAAAAAAAAAAAATTATGCAATGAGCCATGCAGTATAAATACCATGCTACCTTTATTCTGTAGGGTAGAAAAACTACAGAAATATCAGATTTATATAGTTTTTAACGTTTTAACGGTTTTGTTGAATTAAAACATGTTTTACTATAAAAAAAAATGTTTATGTCACTGAATTTCAAGATCCACATTTTTTTTCATTTTTCTGTTGACAGGGCTATATGATGTTTTTTTTTGCAGGTCAGGTTGTAGGTTTTGTGGCACCATTTTGGGGCACATCTGTTTTACTGTTTGACTTCCATCAAATTTTTATAGGGGAATGTTGCCAATGTTTTTGCATCTTCTTTTATACTCTATGTAGTGCTCTATAAAGGGGTGTTCTGAGACCTATTCATACTCGTTGGTCCATAAGGGCATGAGTAAAAATAGAAGATAAGCTTCATACTTACCTCCCGGGTGGTCTTCTTCACTCCCGGCTACCAGTCTGTTTATCCCAATTGAAGCACAGAACGTTCATAATTTAAATGACAGCTGCAGCCAATTACAGGCCAGAGAGCTCATGTACAGGTGACGTTGTGGCCTGTGATTGGCTGCAGCTGTTACGTGAGTAATTTGATTTTATGCATTTTTTTTATTTATTATTCTGTTATATAAAATAATATTAAAAATAAAATTAGGTGCTATTTTAGTTTTATTTTTTTTATTTATTGATATTAATTTCACTTCTACAGGGCTAGCAACTGCAATATGTTGATGACTTCTATAATGTTTTGGAAGGCTTAATATTCCAAGCCATTATTGTTTGTCAATGAAAAACTAACAGCTAATATACTCTGCTATGTATGCAGCAAGGCCAAATTGGCAGATGCTCATAGCAGACCTGTTTTTTTTTTTTGTTAGGCTTCAGACTACAATAGGTGTGTGACAGACTTTATTGTTCACTATTAAGCAACATATTGATTAACAGTGTACAAGTGATAATACCTCCAAGTGGTCAAGTACTCAAGGGAGGTTGAAAATATAAGTTTAAGAAAAATGAAATATGAAAAAAAAAATTAAAGAAGTATTAAAAATTCAAATCACTCCTCATTTTTGTCATTTTACAAATTAAAAAATGTGAACATAAATGAGATTGTCACACTAATAAAATTGTGGTGAACACCGTAAAAAAATAATTTTTTGGTTACTTTGATAAAATGTGATCAAAAAGTTGGATAGATCACAAAATAGTCTCAATAAAATCTACACTTCAGTCCTAACACAGATCCTTAGGTCCTAAAAGAAAGCTAAAAGTTATTGGTCTCAGAAAAAAATTGATGTAAAGCAAATTTAAGTTTAAATTTAAATTTTAGAATCGAGTCGATTGACCGCACACAAAATTGATGCAATAGAAATGTTTTAATTTAATCCACAAGCTCAAAATATACAGAAAAAAATGTGACTTAATGTTTCGGTCACAAGACCTTTGTCAAACAGTCACAGTATGAAGGTACAGGAGTAGTGTTGAGCAATTACGTTGGCCATCAACATCGATCGATGGTCGATAGTCGACCATCATCGACAAGATATTCGATGGTAGATTATGATCGATGACCATTAAAGTCTATGGGAGAGCAACAACACCTTCATTCTTACACCCAAACAGGGCTGGAGAAGCTGGAATTAACATCCACAACAGTCAAATGGATACATGCTACATCTTAAGCAACACACTTAAGTTATAAAAGCCACAGAAAAAAAAACACACACCATTCACTATCCCTGTCTTGTACCACAGCATGACCCTTAAACCTGCATCACCCACAAATTAAAAAGTGACAGAAGGCAGTATGATTTGAACCATCATTTTACTTGAACTGGACATTGAATATCCCTGTCCTGGAATGCAGCATGAGCCCCAAACCTGCATGACCCCCACAAATTAAAAAGTGCCGAAAAAGGAGTCTTTCAACCACCATTTTAGTTTTACGGGACATTGACTATACCGCCTGGGCCACAGCAAAAGCCCAAACCTAAAAGCCCCCAAGTTTAAAAAAGTCCCGGGAAAAAGGAGTTTTTTCAATCCCCCTTTTTAGTTTCACTGGACTTTGGGAACTATCCCTGCCCCGGGGCCACCCATACCCCAAAAACCTGTAGACCCCACAAAAAAAAAGTCCCCGGAAAAAGGAGTCTTTAAACCCACCTTTTTAAAGTTTCACTGGACTTTTGACTATACCTTTTCCGGGGCCCCACAGCATGACCCCAAACCGCATGCCCAAGTTTTAAAAATTTCCCGGAAAAAGGATTTTTTTAAAAACCACCTTTTTAGTTTCATGGACATTGACTATCCCTGTCCTGGGCCACGCATGACCCCCCAAAACCTCATAAACCCCAATTTAAAAAGTCCCGGAAAAAGGGAAATTTTTTCAACCCCAAGTTTAGGTTTTCCCCCACACTGCCCCAAATTTAAAAAAAACTTTTTAACCCTTTTGGTTCCCGGGGCCCCCCCAAGCATGAGCCCCAAACCCTGCAGACCCCCACTTTTAAAAAATTCCCGGGAAAAAAGGGGTTTAAATTTTTCCTTTTTTTCCCCAAAACCCCAAACCCATTTTAAAAATAAAGGGTTTTCCCCCTTTTGACAATTTTTTACCCCCCCGGGGGGGTCCCCTTTGTCCTGGGGGAAAAAAAAGCCGGCTTTTGCCCCTTTTTTCCGTTTATGAGGGGTGGGGACCAATTGAGCTTCATTTGGGAAAAATACTGGGGGTTAACGCTCCGTTCCCCCAGGTTTTTTTCTTGGCATTTTTTTTCTTTTTTTTAATAAAGGGTGCTGGAGGAAATTGTCTTTTAAACTTTGTTCTCTGCCCGGGCCCTCCATCCTCCATGTCCCGAAAAACCTACATCTGGTCAAGTTTTCCTGTACCTCCCTTGTAAAATTTCAGGGAATTTTTTACCACCTATTTTGTACATGAAATTTTTTTAGTATTTAATTCTAGAAAACACTTTTAAAAAAATTTGGGATGGAATCCCCCATGTCTTTTTTTTTTTCCTTTTTTAATTTTTTTAAAAAGGGGGTTTGTCTCAATACAGGGATTGAAAAGCTATTTAAAGATCTTGCAAAAATAAGTCTTTTTGCAATTGTATCCATTAACAGTTTTCCTCCCCTTTTCCCTGTTTCTAAAAAGGCACCATACCCTTTGAGCCACTCTTAAACAATTGTGAAGAAAAAAATTCCCTGTTGGGAAACAAAATTTTTTTTATAAAGGACCTGTAGTAAAAAGCTGCATTTCAAGAAAAAGCCCCCAAAAAATTTAAACAGGGACCCTTTGGGAAAACCATTTTGGACAATTGTAAAGAAAAAATTGTTTTTTAAAAAACTTTTTTTAAATGGGACCTGTAGAAATTTCTGCATTTCAAAGCACAATGCCCCAAAAAATTAAAAAAAGACTTCTTTCAGCCACTTTTAAAAAATTTTTGTAAAGGGAAAATGCCATTTAAGAAAAGCCACATTTCTTTTCCCCAAAAGGAAACCATAAAAAAATTGCGGGTATCCCCACACAACACCCCCCCAAAAAAATTTTAATAAATATGACTTCTCAATCACAAAATTTTAAAAAAGGGTGATGGAAAAATTTATTTAAAAAAAGCCACATTTCTTTTTAAAAGGGGACCAAAAATTATGGGCTGTATCTCACACAACATGACTAAAAAACCATTGACAATGCAAAAAACTTCTAAAGTTAAAGTGATTTAAAAGGGAATACTTTTGTTGTCAAAAACCCTTCCCGTTTTTTCCCTTCTCCTCACAGCCAAAACCAGAAAATAAATTGGGAAAAAGAAAAATAAAAATTGCAGTAAAAAATGATCTTTTAAAAAAAAATTTTCAAGGGGAAAACCTTTTCCTTTTGAAAGGAATGTGAAGTAGCCCGGCAACTAATGGGGTGACCTTCGGAAATTTGGGGGCCAAAAACATCATCAGAGACCCCATGCCTGATTCACCCTTGATGAAAGTAAAACGATCCACTTTAAACTGGGGAAAAACCCGGGATCGTTGTCTGTAATGACTCCTCCGGGCTTTTGCGAAGGTCCCCTCAATATGACCCTGGCCTGTTGGCGGGAAAAACATTTTTAAAGGGCGTGGCGAGCGAGCTGGGGCCCCTTTCACCCTTTTTGGATACCCAGAACCCTTTTGGGGCCCGGGAAAAACACATCAAAAACATGGGGTGTTGAGTTTGCAGATGGGTTCCGCACCATGATCTTAACCCGGGCCCCTCTGTTTTTTTTGGGAAGTGTGCCCTGATTGCAGGGTTTTGGTGAGGGGGGTTAAAAAAAATTTTGCCAGAGGTCAACCTTTAAAGGCTTTCTGCCCCCCCCCCCTTGCCTGCTGCTGCCGCAAACCGGCTGTTTGGGGCACTCAACTGCTGTTTTTTCGCTGATGTTTTTCCCAAACCCGTGATTTTTGGGGGAAAACGTAAAGGGCAGACGCAACAGAATGTCTCCAGTTGATAAATTCAGCAATGTCACCTTTTCCTGCATTTTATTTCTCTATTTGGGTGGGTAAAAGGAAAGTGCTGAGTTTTTTTTGTCCCGGGGGATCCAGGAGGGTGGCCACCCATAACTGTTGTTTATTTTGATGGCCTTTAAAGAAAAGGGTCATTTGGGAGGAAAAAGAGTTTCCCAAGGACTCATGTGAGAGTTGGGGCGTTATTTTCCAAGCCCCTGGGGTCGAGGGGCAAATAGCAAAAATAATCTTCCCCATCTTCCTCCTCCGCCTTTAAAAATTTGCCCAAACCCCTTTCCAAGGCAGGGGCCCTTAAAATCCCGGGGGTCTAGGAAAATTTCCCCCTCCCTTTCCCTTTTCCGCTTCCTCCGGCACGCTTCAAAAAACAGCCCAAATTTCCTAAGGGTGATGCACCCTGGGGAAACTTATACGCCCCCCTTGCACCCAGCCCCGGACCCCGAACCAAAATGCCTAAAGAAAAAACCCATGAAATTTTGAAACTGTCAGGGCCCTTTTTTTTTTGCGGAGGAAACTCCGTGTTTCCCATCTGTGGGCCGGGCTCCCCCTCCGTCGCTGGCGGGGGGCCCCGGTTTTTTTTCCCGAGTGTCCAACGATTTTTTCCAGAACTAAGATCACCAAAATGCCAAAGCCCGACAAGGGCATTGTCCGCACTGAACCCTTTTGGTTCTTCTTTAAAAAAGGCAAGAATGGTTTCAGAGCTCCCTTTTACCTGCCTCCACTCTCGGTGGCCCAAAAACCCCCCCAGGTCCGCCCCGCTGCTTGTTTTAGGCCATGTGTCCCCCTTCGTACTTTCGTAAATGGCATTTCGCTGCGCCACAATTGTGGAGCATGTGGAGGGTGGAATTTTTAGAATGTTGCCAAGTCCCAAAAATGAGACAGTTTTTTGGGGGGGGCCCAGCTACCCCGCAACGCAAACCCGGCGGGGGCGAAGAAGGGGGCAAAGGCGGGAAATGGAAAAATTAGACTTCGGCCTTCCTCAGCAGGGGAGTCCAGACCCGGTAGTTTTTTAGAAATTTTTTGGAAAGAAAGGTTCATGCAAATTCCAGGCAAGGGGGTGTCTCCCCGCCTACCCATCTAAAAAGGGGGCCAGCAGATTTTGGGGCCCGTTATGGGACACCACCTTGCCTGGCAAAAATTCTTGGCAACCCCCGCCAGCACTCGGGGTCGTTTGGGGGAAGCCGGGCCCCCAGCTTTCCGACCCTTTTTTGGAAAGGCCCCCAAGACCCGATTAATTTCAACAAAACCGGCCCGGTTTCTCTGGGGACGTGGGTTTCCACCCGAGGGCCTTGGGGAAAAAAACCCTGCACCACCCTGCATTTTGAAGGCGCGCCCTGAAAAGCCACCGTCACCCCCAAAAGACATCCACCCCCCACCCAGTGAGGGTTCACAGAGATAAAACAGCCCCGGGGCCCTGTTAATAATTCCCTGTTCGGGGTCGATGGACTTTTCCGGCCACAGTAGGGCAGGCCCCCTTGAAATTTTAAAGGGGACCCCGTTTGGGGGGCCAGGGCAGGGGAAAAGGGTTTTTGGGAAAGAAAGCCTGCTCGGGATCTTTTATTGGGGGCGGCAAGGGGCCCTGGGGTTTGGGGGAAACCCCTCTGTGTTCCCCCCAAAAGAAAAAGGGAAAAAAAAATTTCCAAGGCAAAAGCCTGGGAAAGCGACATTCAGGCTTTTTTGGGTTTGGGGGGTTTGGTTTAAAGGGGTTTTTTTTCTGCTCCCAAAAACCCGGAAACAGAAGGGGGGCTCTAGACAGGCCTGTTTTGACATGTGGTCATCAAAATGGGGGAGGAGAAGGGGGGAGGATGGTCCATGGTGGGGCTGGTTTGGAAATCGGGGACGGTGGAGGGGGTGAAGCGGGGGAATGATCCCTGATCATGGGCTCTTTAAGCCTTGGGGGGCGAAGGGGAAAGCTTGGTGTTGGCGGGGGAGGGTGAGGAGGGGGGAGACGAAAGGGTGTGACAGTGGTTTGGAGGGCCCCACGGGCGGCTGCCTTTTTTGGCCAAGTGTTGCCCCATTTCAACTCATTTCTTCGTGCATGTGACCGACATGTTTGGGGGGGTTAACCACCTAAGGTTCTTGCCTCTTCTTATGCGTTTTCGGGAAAGGGGGATATGACAACCTGGGTGAATCCCGAGGCCTTTCCAAAAAAGGCCCCGGCTTGAAAAGGTTTCCCGGACCTTTTTGACCGGCCCAAACGAGGAGCGGGGTTTTGCCTGACCGTGGCGGCGGGAAACATATCCCCCGGAAATTCGGACCCCCCCACTCCCGTTTTGGGGGCGGAACCCCAACCCGACACTACCCCATCGTCTTCCCCTCGTCCAGTGATGAAAGGGGCTCCCCAAAACAAATTTGTAAAAAACCACGTTGGATCCGCAATGTCTCATCATTATAAAAAAAAAACACAGGTGACTTCGTCGCCTGAAAATTCTGCATCCAGGAGCTGCGGGGGTACAAGCCCAAAAGGGACGCAAGGCGTTTCCCACCCCCGGGGTTTTTTTCCCATTACCAGCTTCCCTTTTCCTCCTCTGATTGGGATCTTTAAATGGGGGTTTAGAGCAGAGAAAAAACATTTCCCCTTTGGGCCCCTTGATTTTTTTAAAAATGCCTTCTGACCCCCAAACCCCCATTTTGTCATCAAAGGTTTCAGAAAATGGGTTAAACCCCATGGTGGGTACACGATTGACAATTTGGGGTGTTTATGTTTTTCGGGTGCTGATGACACATTTGTGGCCGCGGGCTGGAGGACGAAGGGGGTAAGACCCGCTGGTTAGGGGGCAAATTAAACCCCTGAAGGACCCAAATTGGGGACGTGTTCGTTACTTAGATTCACAAAGGGGGCCTGACCCAGCGATGACAGGCCTGACGGGGCCCCCGCAAAACGATCCCCTGGGATGGTGTTGTCGCCAGCACTGGAAGGGAAAAAACCTTCTCCCCCTACCTCTAAACCCCATTCCTACCCCCCTCTTTGGGTCCTTACCACCTGGGAATTTTTTACTCCATGTTTAAAAAATAAAAATTTTTAGAAGGAAAGGAAAAGTTTTGGAAAGTCTTTATTAAAAAAAGGGAAAACACAGCTAAAACTAAAAACCCTCAATCAAAAAAAAATTTTCTGGATTGAAATTTAAATGCAAAATAATCTTCAACAAAGCTTGATGACCAAAATGAAAAAAACACCTTTTGAAATGTATACGGATATTAAAAAGGTTTTTTTTTGGGACCATTAACACCCGTGGGGACTAAAAAAATTGCTGTATTCCCAAATTTTAAACCCAAAATTTGATCAAAAACAAAGCTGGGTTTCGCAAAAGGGAAAAAACACGTAAACTGTAAAGTTTTTCGGATAATAAAAGGTATTTTTTTTGGGACCCACAAATTTAACCCCGTGGTGACTACAAAAATTTCTTTTATTCAAAAATTTTAACTGCAAAATAGATCTATTTAACAAATCTGACCTGCCCAAAATTAAAAAAACACGTATCTGAAATGTTTTTTGGATAATAAAAGGAAATTTTTTTGGGACCTTTTTTATTTTTACCCGTGGTACTACAAAATTTGCTGTATTCACAATTAATGAAGGGTGCCTCAAAGAACAAAAAGTAGTGCGCCAAAAGACAAACAAAAACTTTTCTGTAATGTATTCAGATAATAAAAGGGATTTTTTTGGGCCCCCAACAATTCACCTGTGGGGGACTACAAAAAATTTCTGTATTCCCCAATTTTAAATGGGAAATTTAAACTAATCAACAAAGCTGGGCCCCGCCCAAAGTGAAAAAAAAACGTATCCCCCGAAAGTATTTGGATTAAAAAAAGGTATTTTTTTGGGACCCAAACAATTCACCCGTGGGAATGCTCAATTGTGGATTCAAAAATTTAAAATACAAGGTGGCTTAACAAAAAAATCTGGACCCGGGGAAAAGTGCAAAAAACAGTATCTTTTTTTTATTCGGGGTAATAAAAGGGATTTTTTGACACCTATCAATTTTACCTTGGTACTACAAAATTGCTTTTATTCCCAAAAAATTTATAACTGCAAGTAGATCTATGAACAAAGCTGGCCTGCGCCAAAGTGAAAAAACACGTATCTGAAATGTATTCGGATAATAAAAGGTATTTTTGGCACCTTTCAATTCACCTGTGGTGACTACAAAATTGCTGTATTCACATTTAAGTGCAAGGTGCCTCAATGAACAAAGCTGTAGTGCGCCAAAGTGAAAAAACACGTATCTGTAATGTATTCGGATAATAAAAGGTATTTTTTGGCACCTATTAATTCACCTGTGGTAACTACACAATTGCTGGATTCAAATTTAACTGCAAGGTGGCTCTATCAACAAATCTGGACTGGGCAAAAGTGCAAAAAACACGTATCTGTAATGTATTCGGATAATAAAAGGTATTTTTTGGCACCTTTCTTTTCACCTGTGGTGACTACAAAATTGCTGTATTCAATTTAACTGCAAAGTAGATCTATCAACAAAGCTGACCTGCACCAAAGTGAAAAAACACGTATCTGAAATGTATTCGGATAATAAAAGGTATTTTTTGGCACCTTTCATTTCACCTGTGGTGACTACAAAATTGCTATATTCAAATTTAAGTGCAAGGTGCCTCTATGAACAAAGCTATAGTGTGCCAAAGACAAACAACACGTATCTGTAATGTATTCGGATAATAAAAGGTATTTTTTGGCACCTATCAATTCACCTGTGGTGACTACAAAATTGCTGTATTCACATTTAACTGCAAAGTAGATCTATCAACAAAGCTGGCCTGCGCCAAAGTGAAAAAACACGTATCTGTAATGTATTCGGATAATAAAAGGTATTTTTTGGCACCTATCAATTCACCTGTGGTAACTGCACAATTGCTGGATTCAAATTTAACTACAAGGTGGCTCTATCAACAAATCTGGACTGGGCAAAAGTGCAAAAAACACGTATCTGTAATTTATTCGGATAATAAAAGGTATTTTTTGGCACCTATCAATTCACCTGTGGTGACTACAAAATTGCTGTATTCAAATTTAACTGCAAAGTAGATCTATCAACAAAGCTGGCCTGCGCCAAAGTGAAAAAACACGTATCTGAAATGTATTCGGATAATAAAAGGTATTTTTGGCACCTTTCAATTCACCTGTGGTGACTACAAAATTGCTGTATTCACATTTAAGTGCAAGGTGCCTCAATGAACAAAGCTGTAGTGCGCCAAAGTGAAAAAACACGTATCTGTAATGTATTCGGATAATAAAAGTTATTTTTTGGCACCTATCAATTCACCTGTGGTAACTACACAATTGCTGGATTCAAATTTAACTGCAAGGTGGCTCTATCAACAAATCTGGACTGGGCAAAAGTGCAAAAAACATGTATCTGTAATGTATTCGGATAATAAAAGGTATTTTTGGCACCTATCAACCTGTGCTGACTACAAAATTGCTGGATTCTAATTAACTGCAAGGTGGCTATATCAAAAAAGCTGGAATGGGCAAAATTGAAAAAGAACTCCTATCTGAAATGTATACTGATAATAAAAGTGGAGCTTTGCACTTAGCAAAGAGACCTGCAGTTACTAGAAAAGATGTGTATCCTAATATAAGTTCAGGCTGCCCAATATCTAGTTTTCAATAGAAAACTGTTAATAATAAAGCTATTGCAGTGCAATGTCTACACTAAGTCTTGGTGAACTTTATCCAGTATTCTTTATAGAGCTTGTCTGTGTTCGCCCGCGGGCCCCCCCCACTCCCTCCTGTGACTTTACAGCGGTAGATGCTCCTTTAAAATTCTCTACCTAACTACATATAATCTTCCAATCTCTGATCTAACTAAGTTGTAAGGATCACAGCTAACAGTGGAGCTTTCTCTGTGAAGAAATAGAATAATTTCGCTGAGCTGGTTGGACACAGGCAGAGCGCACGTCCTACTGCTATGAGACGCTGAGAGACACTGATCATGAACAGGAAGGGCTGTTCTATGTAAAACGAGGTCATGTGATTTTTCCAGCCAATCGCAACCATACACATCCCAGTCATGACGTCGCACACACACTCACCCTGCTACTTTCTGTAAGCTGATTTGCTGGCCGCCAAAATGACAGGAAGCGCCGAAAATGGCGCGATCTTAATAGATGATGCACAGATTATAACCTAAATTATCGCAAGATCTAAAAATTTCTATCAACATAAAAACTGTGCCGATTTCAACTATGTCGATAATAATCGCTCAACACTATAAAGGAGAAGTGTAAATGGGCTGCAGCCCAGCAAGAAGGAGCCGGCTCACGTACCTTCATACTGTGACTGTTTGACAAAGGTCTTGTGACCGAAACATTAAGTCACATTTTTTTCTGTATATTTGGAGCTTGTGGATTAAATTAAAATAATCTTCTTGCATCAATTTTGTGTGCGGTCAATCGACTCGATTCTACATGTGATGAAGTGACTCTCATCATTGGACCAGCACCATACGAATATACTACAAGCGGAGTGCCTTCCTATCTGATATTAACTAAATTTAAATTTAAATTTTCTTAAATTAGTAAAACATAACAAAAAATATTTAGTTTTCATTATATCACTGAAGTCTTACTAACCTACAGAATAAAGATAACATGCAAATTATACTGCACAGTGAACTCCATAAAAACAATCCCCCTCATAAAAAATTATGTAATTGTATTTCTTTCAAATTCTACCCCACAAAGAATTTGTTTTTGGCTTCCCAGAACATAACACAGTGGGCAACATGCATGAAATTTGGCGTTAACACACCAAATTTCATGCGCCTATTAAAGGAATAGAATGCGCTCTACAACGGGTAATAAATCAGATGCATTCTAGCGCTAGGACTACATTTCTGGCTCAGGTATACCACTTTGAAAGTGGTATACCTGAGCCAGCTGTTATGCACCCAGTAATGCCATAGCGAAGCTACAAATATGTAGCTTCACTACGGTTCTAGTGTGCCCCGCTTCCCACATGCTCCCCTAGATTGGGCGCATTGCAAAGCACCACAGATGCTATGTAATGCGCCCAAGAGTGGCGTGCGGGAGAGTTAAAAATGTATGAACGGGGCTATCAGGCTGGTAGTTCATACATGTCGCCCAGTATATTTAATTATTTCATTAAAAACGGTATTAAAAACCTCATATGGCTCGACAGACAGAAATATAAAAATTTATGAATGTTGGAAGGTGCGGAAGAAAAAACTAACATGACGTAAACAAAAATTCCTGCAGCGGGAAGGGGTTTAGGGGTTCTTAGTGCTAAGGTGGATATTCAGGAAAATAATGCTATTGTCACAGTTCATGCTGCAGCCCCTGTATAGGACCATGAACATGCCCTTGCTTCTGCTGCTGCCGATGCCACCACTTGTGGTTTGGTGTATCCCCTTTACCTGTCCTGGTCTCTGCAGCAGCTCTGGCTGCTAAGTGATACTCACCTGTCCTCGTACTTACTCCTGCCTGCTATCCTGTGCACACCTGTCCTCTCTGGCTTCCTATTTATGCACAGACGGCAGCTCTCACTATTTAAAGTGGCAGTGTCCTAGTTACCCGTCCTATGACCTTCGACCTTCACTCATTAAAGGTACTTCCTGCCTCTGTTCCTGGTCAGTTTTTGGATGTTCTTCAATGAGCTTGGCCCCTGTTTTCCGTACTACTTGCTGTGCTACCCAAATTATCTCTAATGCTGTTGTTGCCATTGCATCAGTCTATTCCTGCTGTTATCCTGCCACTGCAGAAGTCTGCTAGTTACCTGGGCCCTTGTTGCCTGCTACCTATATACAGCTACACCTGCTGTGACCCATCACCTCTGTCTATATCCAGTGTCCTTGTCCTGCATTTTAGCTCTCACTGCGAGTAGCCACGTCAGGGTAGAGAGCTGGGGGTTCCTCACAGTGAAGTTCGTCCTACTTTGCGTCAGGCTCTAGTTAAGACCGGGGACCCCTTAGACTCCGATCCCTGGTGTGGTCTCCACCTTACCATTTATTCTTGTGGTGGCCCTGAGGATCCACAACACCCAGTGTTCTACAGTGTCAGTCTTAACTGACTCGAAGATACGTGATAACTATTGGTGTTAAGTGATAGCAGTTTGTGTTTCTAAATCAATAGCTATAAGAATAAAAAAACAGAAATTCTAAAATTTATACAAATATACCACAATAAATTTTCTATGCATGCAAACTAAATCGAGGAATTTAAAGAGCATTGTTTAAGTGCCTGTTTAGGGATAAATATACTTTTCTTTATTTACATACTTCTTGAATGTGTGATTAGATCTTCTATAAAATAGTTTTCTTCCAGTCTGAACATAGTCCTCTTGACACTTGAAGAAAAGTATATTATTGTCAAAAACGTGCAACTTTTTGACACAGTTATAGATAAGCATTAAGAAATAATGGAACCATTAATAAAAATAATAATAATAATAATAAAATTTTTCAGTTTGTTCATTTTGACTTGAGCATTGGGAGTTTTACCTTTGGGGCCACATGTCAGGCTAGTTCTGCACTGCAGCGGACAAAAAACTGTAAGAAAGCTATTGTTTTTTTTCCGATGCAGGACTGTGGTTTTTGTCACGTTTTGTGCAAAACCCACAGTCGATTATCATTTTTTGACGTCGCCCAAACAACTGAATTGTATGGGAAGACACCGAAAAAACTAAAAGCTGCAGCGTTTTATACAATAGACCGGTGAAAAAAGACGATCATAGAAAAGACGAGTTGTGGAGACTACAAGTCGTCTTTTCTATTATAGTCTATGGGGCTGCACGAACGATCGTATTTTGGGCGCTCTAAATCCTAAAAGCGTTGAAAATACGAGCGTATTGCTATGCAGTGGAGACATAGCCTTAGTTTTAGCAAGTAGATATGTAAGCATCATGCAGGCTCAACACTGGTCTGAATACTGAGTAAATAGAAGATATGGAGAGACAAGTGATGAGGATTTAATAAAAAGACCATTAAGTCATAAACACCCTGTTTTATAATCAGCAGTTTCACTGTTAAAAACTCGTAAAACATATTTTTCTCCATAATTTTTTTTTTCTTTTTAGAGAAGATCGAGTTCAAAAATGCTTCCAATATTGCTAACATGTTGAGCTACACATGCTGTTATGTCTACAAAGAACGAGTGATCTGGAACAAATTGCAAACATAAATGTTTCATTATTTTTAGGAATACTAGTGGTCAGTAGGCTATAATGTATGTTTTCAAGTCTGGCAAGCAGACCTAAAAGGTAATGGAAAGTAATGCTAACAATGAGATTATTGAAATATTTGCTTAACTCTGACCTGTTTCTGTGAAAGGCTGCCAAGCACAATTATGTCATCCTGAGCATCTTTCTCAAACTCTTCAATATAGGAGGGAATAGGCTCATCTTTTTGGAGGAAGTCACTAGCATCTGTAAATGTATCAGTCTGTACTGGAGTAGAAGTAAATGCAGAATGTATCCCAGCTTTGGCTGAAAAAAAAGAAATATAATTGAACCAGCTTCTAAAAACAAATGTATTTTTAAATATATATTTGCAATTAAGAGTTAAGAAAAAGCAAAATGGTTGATGTGAACTATAGATAACATCTACATTTTATAAATAGAGGATGAATACTATTGTTATCTGTATGTAATTTTATGAAATCTATAGTCTCTAAAATGTAGCTATATTTGTTTAAAGTTCGTACATAAAAGTAAACTGATTAGAAGCTTCAAAACTTTATTTCAAAACCTGCAAAGATATAAATGTAGACCACTGTATCAAAACATTGAATGGATTTCCATTTCTTTAAAGCTTTAAAACTCTCACCCACCCCACATTCCTGTATATCAACCATCATTTTCTTTGTCAAACCTTCATATCAATTGTAGGAGTGAAAAACACAGAGGCCCTAAAAATCCTTCCTTGCCTCACTTGTTAATGTTGTCATACCTGTGTATAAAACCAAGTACATGTTTACGCTCTCTTAATTAAAAGGATGGATGGTAACTTGTGCTGAGGGCCCAGCTCACTGGTCCATTTTAAACTTTAAGAATTAACTCACTGGTGTTAATAAAAAATAATAATTTCATTATTTCATAAATATAGTGATGCTAGGAAGCACATAATGACCAACAAAAGCCAATGTGACCATAATATGATGAGTTACAGGGGTCTTTACACTGAGCTATTCCACAAGAGCTACTCTTCACCTTCTGCTTCAGGCTTCCACTTCCTGTTCAGGCTGTGGGTGGTTCTACAGCACTGACTGCCATTTTAGCCCTGCTAGTTCCAATGACACTGTCCAAGCAGGATATCTGACTATAAATGTAAGCTAGTTGAGTTGTATTTGTCATGAGATGAAGCTTCTAGTTGGACACAAAAACTTACATCCTGCCAAGGCATACTGTTAGCTGTTGAGTGACTCTGTTGGCTTTGTAGACAAATACACAGGTATTGGCTCTCCAGACTTAAAAAATTACATCCAATTCTATATGTTGCTTGGCACACTAAAAAAAATATTTTCAATGTGCTGGGTATTATGGCTATCTCTATCTAACCAAGTCCATAATAAATATATACCCTCACAAAAAATTGCCAAAGACATCTCAATTTTTATTATCCAACAGTTATAAAAAAATTATTTGTGAAAAAATAAGCGACTTTGGTATAAAAAGAGAGGCGACTGTTACATATGTAAACGTTTTCGGTCTCCTTCAGACCTTTCTCAAACTCGTTGCTCTATTTATAATGGAAAATACCACCGCTCCCCGTAGAAATAAAGTTGTTCCAGACGGCAGAATTGTTAATAAGACAACTGACTGAAGCTCGGTGCACTGAGTAGATTTGAGCCGGCTCTCACGCTCTCTCATACTGGTCACTGAAAGTTCAGCATCTCTTCAGCAAACTGCTTGCAGGCTTTCATGTGCATCATTTGGGTATCTCTGTGTGCTCTCTGGTCTGTATCGCCCATTTACTTTGCTTTGAATGCATCTATTGTTGTTTCCAGTATATATTGCTTTGGATTATACATGAATTTACTATTGCTGTTACTCTTTTGGGGTATATGATTTGTCATGTATGTATTTTCTTATTTATATTTTCATACCATTATTGCCTGGATTTATTTCTATGTATGTTAGGGTGGGATATTATTACCAGCGGCATTTGTAATACTTCGGCACTGCTATTTTATCTATGTCTGTGTTTTGATTTATGTTTCAATAAAAGATTGTCTTGTATCGATATATTTTAGTAAATGGTATTTTGTTTGGCAGTAGTTTTGATTCTAATCTTTACCCTTCTACTACTTATTGTATTGGCCCTTTTTTCTGATAGGCGCACATGTGCATCACCTGTAGAAGAAGTTTCTTTCTGGGACAAAAGCCATGCAAACCAATTTGATGCAGTGTGCGGCATATGGTCTGAGCATTGACAGGCTGACACTTCACCCCTTTAATCTCTGCAACAATGCTGGCAGCACTCATACATCTATTTTGAAAAGACAATTTCTAGATATGATGCTAAACATGTGCACTCAATGTCTTTGGTCGACCATAGCGAGGCCTGTTCTGAGTGGAACCTGTCTTGTTAAACTGCCGTATGGCCTTGACCACTGTGCTGCAGCTCAGTTTCAGGGTGTTGGCAATCTTCATAAAGCCTAGGCCATCTTTATGTAGAGGAACAATTCTTTATTTCAGATGCCTTGGACAGCGCGCACTTTGCTTTGGAGGTGCCCATGTTGAACTATCATGTGACCAGTGATGTAATAGGTGTGAGAGCAATATAACGTAATATAACACACCTGCTCCCCATTCACAACTGAGACCTTGTAACACTTATGAGTCACATGACACAGTATAGGGAAAATGGCAAATTGGGCACAATTTTTCCATTTTTACTTAGCGGTGTACTCACTTTTGTTGCCAATGGTTTAGACATTGATAGCTGTGTGTTGAGTGTATTTGAGATGCACACCAAATTTTATTCTGTTATACAATGCGGTTACATCTGACTCTCATTTACATTGTTTCAAAGCATCATATCTTCAATGTTGTCCCATGAAAAGATATAATACAATATTTACAAAAATGTGAGGGGTGTTTTCCCTTTTGTGAGATACTGTATGTGCAGTTATAAACTAAGAAATTGCCCCCCTCATGAATAAGTGTGTGAGTAAATTGCTGTGTTAGTATTATGTGGCTTGTGCAACTTTTCCCTGTGGATTGGACTGTCAGTGGGTTTCCCGCAATGGGAATAAGTATTGTTAAAAAAAAAAAACAACCTGTCTGTTAGTATGGCTCACTGTGATTGTTTCGAGCGACCTGGCCCTATATCTGTGGTTTGATAAAGCCCATATATTAGCTATTAGTTTATGCTGAATATTTTACCGTGGGAACTATGCACGGAAGATCTTTAAAGGGCAACTCCCCTTCATGAAATCATCTGAAATGGTGGTAGACATAAGTGTAGATCATTAAACCTGAAGATTATCAGTCTGGTCCAGAAGAAAGGGTCAGGGCCCATTATCAACCTGCGTTTGATTGTTTTGAGGGAGACTATCAAAAACCTGATCATCTACTGTTAGAGGAGTGCCAGACAAGAATGAGGCAAAGGACTAGTAACAGATTTGAGTAGTGGTCTTGGGGTTGGCAGCCTCTGTGCCCGGATGGAGCTTGACTAAAGACAGTCACCTTATGTGCTGATAACATCAACCTCATTCTCAATGATTAGATTTCCGTTTCTGCAGAGATCAGAATGATTCTACGAAAAATAATATCATGTGAAAACCGAGTATCCACGAAATTGTGGTTTAGTATTAAGGATAAGGTAAGGGTTTTGGTTGGAGTGAGGGTCAGGGTTTGGAATTGGGAAATAGGTTATAGATAAAAATCATCCCTAACCTTTTCTTACTATAAGTTGGAGTTAGGGTTGGGTTGCTAGGATTGTCTATGCCTCCTGCTTACACTTGAGAGGTCTGTTTCATAAATAATGTCAGGGCACGAAGAGCAGCAATTAGTCAATGATATATTTTTGGGTTTTTGTTGGTAGTCTCATTACTTCCCTAGGCCCTGAATTTTATAAAGTAGGCGAAGCATGGACCTGATGAAAAGAATGAGCAAGTGAAAGGTCTGGGTGGTACATGTGATGTATCGGATGGCATACATCAGTGCGAGATTACCAAACCACACATTCAAAATGTTAGTCTGAACAGGTGTACTGTACTCACAATCAATGTTTCTCTAATTTCTTAGTGCCCTATGTGGACTAGCTGCAGCCTTCACAGTCTACTCGCCCTGCTGATATCCTACGATAACATAGAGTGCGTGACCTCCCTGTTGTAAAGCACAAGACAGTTGACAAGGTGAGCAGGTGGGGTTGTTGGGTGTGTGATACAAGTCTTGCACCTACATGCTTTCCATTTCCAGTGATTAACACAATAAATACAAAGGATAGACACAGGTTTCTTGTGGCATTGATTGGTGGTAGGAGTTGCTTGGCGAATTCTGGCGGGCACAACGTATGCCTGGACTAGTAGGAAGGGTAGCTCGAACTTGTTATTCATACCTTGTAGATCACGCTATGTCCGACTCTCATCTCCGTCATAAAAGTTCGGAATCAGTTCAGTATGGAAGAAATGTTTCCATTTGGACACGTTTAGCTCTTATATAATATGACGATAAAAATTAAAAGACATGGCTGCTAAATAAAAGCATAAAGACATTCTAGAATACCTTGTTCAATCAAAGTAGGGAAATGGGAGTAGGAGCAATGGGAGTGTTTGCTTATGATATGAATGACCATTACAGATCATGATGTTGCTAAAGTGTTTTTTATTCCGATGAGAGACTTAATGTGAATAATAAGATCCCCTATCCTGTGAAGTGACTACTTGATGTTTATAGCAAGTTGAGTACTATAGCCAATCAGTTGATTTATTTACAATGTAGAGACATTATGATAATTTACATGCTTTCCTTAATTAAAGGCATGGTTTATGTAATACATTAATAGCATTATCCTCTGTCAACAAGTCCATCAGACTCGGCACGTCGGCAAACCTAATGGGCTTTTGTACAAATACAAAACCATAGGTAGTTATTAGGCAGGGGTATTTGATATGCAATGACTATTTGCACCGTGTGAGTCATGGGAGCAGAGAGGCAAGATAAAGGACAAAGGGGGACCTTGATCCCTGAAAACTATCTTGGATTCCAGTCAGTCACTGTCAACTGTAAATGTTAAATGTTCAGAGTTACCATATATGACATCACATTCATGAATAATATGTATGACATGTGCAAAGAGATCTGTTTTGCAGAGCACAGCCAGCTTCAAGAATCACCCTTCCTCCCTCTTTTCTGTGGTTAGGCTGTGAGTGGTTCTACAGCACTAATTAGCATTTTAGATTGGGTTATTCCAGCTTTCTAATTAAAACGGCCCAGGGACTGAAAGGGTTTGAAATCTATAGTGCAATATGCTAAAGATTTCAAAGTAAACAATAACACTCTGTTCTTCAGCTGCCAGCAGTCCCATGTGCCGACCTGTGGTAATGTCTAGAGATGGGCGAATTGATTCTAACGAAGTGGAATTCGTTTTGAATTTCGGGAAAAATTTCGGTTATGAAACGAAGTCGAAGTTTGGGGGACTTGGGGGTGAACAAAGTGTGCTTTTTTTTTGTTTAAAAAAGGTGGGAGACTTTGGCGTTAATGGGGAAAAAAGCACTCTGGGAGGAAAAAGGCATAGCCGCATGACATTTTCCCCCGAGAGGGAAGCCAATCAGGGGGACGGCGGTATTTTTTGTGACGTCACTGCACTTTTAAGGCCCGGGCGCGACGGGGGGAGCTAAACACTACCTCTCCTGAAATGACTAGGAAAGGTGTTTGCCCCCGGCTGTTGTATTCCCCCTTTTTTCCCCCCTTAAAGGGAAAATGATTTTTTATACAGCGATTTTTGTCTAGTTGTCTCAGAGCGGGTTCTCTTAATGTTCTATTTCGGGTTTTTTTGGGGGGTTTTTGGGGATCTAAAAGTCCGTGGGGCTTTCCACGCAGCTGCATATACATTTAAATCCTATCTGTCACAGCACATTAAATTTACCCAAAGGGGGATCTAAGCCAGTTCCTTTTGTTTCTTTTAAAAGGGAAACAGCGATTTTACAATACAAATACCATTTCTTTTTTGGAGTCAATTCTTTCCCGAAATTTACTTTAAAAGGGGTTTTAAAATTTAAGCGTTGTTTTTCTGCTGGGGTGACAAAGGGAAACGTTTTTTTTCCCCCGGGGCCAAAAAAAAAAAAAATTTTCCTTTTTAGCAAAATTTCACAAGCAAAGGTTTAAATTTACTAATTTTATTCTCTTGTTTTTTGTGGTAAAAAAATCCCGCCATTGTAAAACCTAAAAAGGTTGAAGTTTGTGGTTTCCCGGGAATTCTTTTGGGCAATTAACATAAAGGGGGTTAATTAAGGCGTTTTTTTTTGGCTGGGGGAAACTCCAAAAAAACCTTTCTTTTTCAAAGCCAAAAAATAAAATTTTCCTGAAAAGCTTATTCACAAGCAAAGGAAAATTAAAATTTTTTTCTCTTGTTTGTGAAAGGGGCAAAAAATAGTTTTTGGGAACAGGGTTGCAAGTTTAAAAATTTTGGGGCCTGTAAATTTCTTTTGCGCAAATTAAATCCGGGGTTTTAATTTTAAGCGTTTTTTTTTCTGCTGGGGGTTTGACTCCAAGAAACCGTCTTTTTTCACCCCCAAAAAAAATACATTTTTCCTGTAGCTTAATTCACAAGCGAAGGATAATTACAATTTTTTCTTTGTTGTGTAGCGTAAAAAATTTCGCCATTGTAACACACGACAAAGCTAGTGGGTTGGGGGTTTCTCCCCAAATTTTCTTTTGAAAAAATTTAATCCGGGGGTTTAAATTTAAGGGGTTGTTTTTTGTTGTGGGGGACTCCAAAAAACCCAGTCTTTTTAAAAACCCAAAAAAATTACAATTTTCCTGTACCCTAATTCAAAAAAGCGAATTTTTAAAAAAAAATTTTTTCTCTTGTTATGTAGAATGGGGAAAACACCCCATTTAAAACGTAAAAAGTCGTATTTTGTGGTTGCTAAAAGGGGATTGGGCCGAAATTTAAACCCAAGGGGTTTTAATTAAGCTTTGGTTTTTTTTCCGGGTGGTGCCCAAAAAATAAACCGTCTTTTCACCCAAAAAAAATTTTTTTTTCCCTGCACCCAAATTCAAAAACCCGAAGTTTAATTACAATTTTTTTCTTTTTGGGTTTTGTAGGTAGAAAAAACGCCATTTTGTAACACGCTACAAAGCCCCGTAGTTTTTGGTTGCTCAATTCTTTTGCCCCAATTTTAAAACACCCGGGGGTTAATTAAGCGTTTTTCTGCAGTTGTACTCAGTAAAGAAATTTTGGTTTTTTCACCGAAACAGAAAAAATTTGTAGATAATTTTTTTCCCGAAGGTTAATTAACCCTGTTTGTGCTTTTATTTTCGGGAAAAAATACAAAAATTTTTTTAAAAGGGCCCACATAAAGTCAATTTTTTTCCTCCCCCATTTTGGGGCAATTTAAAATCAAAGGGGTTTTAAACCAAGCTTTTTTACGGGGTTTTTTTGGTGTTAAAATACAGGGTGTGTATTTATCATATACAGATATTTTCATCAAAACGGGTGTTGTTTAACTTTTTTAAAAACAAAAGGTATGTCAGACAGAAAAGGTGGAAGGCTCTTTCCCCCGTGAGTGGCAGGGCCCACAAACATTTCCGGGGCCCCGGGCAGAAACAGAAAAAGGGGGCCCGTCCCCCAGCAGGGGTCACTCGGTGACCCAAAAATGCCGTTGTTTCTGGCGGCCGGGGTTTTGGGTTCAGAAACCCAAGGGTTTCCCTTGTTTGGGTTTTGACTAGGTCCTCCCCCTTTCTTCCAAGAGGGCATCTAAACCAAAACCCGGGTCAGGGGGAAACGTCAGACAAAACCCCTTATTTGGGCAGGGGCCCAGGAGGGGGTCAGCGGCCCCCTCCCTGCCTCAACCCCCCCCTTTTCCAACCCCGGTTTCCCTCGGGCCAGAGATCTACTTTGTGGGTTTTCAGTCAGCCCCCACTATCTAGCGGGGGATGAAAAAATTTTTGGGAGGGGCATAGGAAATTCAGTCTTGGCAGCGAAAAAAAAGGGGGCCAATTTTCCCCTCCCTTCTTGCAGTGGCGGCAAAAGTATAGTTGTTGAGAGTGGCTGGGGGTAATTTTGTGATTGGGTCAGCCCCCTGCATCCCAAAGGACGGTGATGGGACAGCAGTGGATAAAAACAAAAATTTGGTGATGTTCCCGGGACCGCCCCTTGGGTACCCGGGTGGGCAAGGGATTCATCATCGTCGGGGGAAAAGGGGGGCATCACCCTTGCCTTCAGGCAGCGGCGCAGCCGCAAGTGGGTCTTTTGTGGCCGTGAGTCGCAGGATAGCAGCAGTGGGGTAGTCGGGAGCCAACCCCGGAAAAAGGGGTTAAAAAAACCCGCTTGCGGGGCCAAAGAAATTTAGGGGCACAGGGGCTCAGTGAGGCAGCGGGGGGAAAAGTAGTAAATCAGTGCGGAACGGTCGGGGGGAAAAACCCGTTACTCGGGGGGGTTTTTGGGCTTTCCCTTTGAAAAAGGACCCCGGAGGAGCCGAATTTTGGGTTTATATGTAGAACCCTGTGGGGCCCAAAAAGGGGAAGCGGGGGGCCAAAGGGGCTAAGTTGGCACCACGGCACAGGGGGCAACACATGCGGTCACCACCCGGTCCCCCTGGGGAAAAAAACTTTGGCTCAGATGTGGTGGTCTTTCCTGCCGTTTGCGGGAACAGCGCATTTCCCCGTGGACGCATGCCTTTTGCAGCCGGGGTCAAGGCCCCACCCCCTCTGCAAAAAGGGAGTGTTTTCTTTGACATCATTTCCCGGTCCGAATGCCCCTGCTCCCGCTATCATGGCCCCAGCAGTCTTTTCAGCGGGGATTGCAAAGAGACAAAAAGTATGTTTCCCAACCCCCTAAGGTGCAGAATCGGGACTGTACTCCTGCCCAATTTTTTTGGGTTGCTGAAATTTCCCCCCCTTTTCCCAAATTTGGGGGGACTTTTGCCCCGTTCAGAAAAATAATGGCTTTTTCCCCGACCCGAAAAGGGAGATTTTCCAAGCCGTAATTTTTTTTCCCAAAAAAAGGGCCCCGGGGGGTAAAACCAAGAAACTTCAAAATTTTATGAAAGAACAGAAGGGGGGCCCCCAGCCTTGACCCTTAATCGGTTTTTTCCCAAAAGGTTTTTACGGCCCCAGGCGGACGTCTGGAGCTGTAACTCGGCCAGGGCCAGTAAAATGTCCTTTAGGGCCCCCCCTGGGGTGTGTTTCCCCGGCCCGGGCCCAAACCCCAAAATTGGGACGGGGGAGACGCCGTTTTTCCTCCTCCACGTTGTCAAACTGGGGGCTCCTGCGAAAAGCCGCCTCCCCCTCCACCACCCCCAAAATCTCACCCTTTCCCAAATTTATGCTCACATACCACTGTGTAGGGAACAGTGGTGTCCGCAGTTCTATACCGGGCTTGCCTCGGCGAAAAAAAAGTCACACAGGGCGGGAAAAACTGCTTCCGGGTCATGCAAAAAGAAATCGTTGTGGGGGCTTTTTCCGCTCCAATGAAAAAATGGGAAAACCATGGTGACGGACAATGGGAAAGGAAAATTGGTGTCCGCGCTACACCGAGGGGGAAATTGGCCCATGCGCCTGCATGGCGAAAATTTGGGGGTTTTCAATCTGGTTGAAAAAAAAGGGTTTTTCCCTTTAAAGGGTTTTTCCACCGATCTTAGAAGATTTTAAAAAGGGCCCAAGGGAAAACTGTGCATCCCACTTCTTTCCATTCCTAAAAAGCCGGGGAAAACCCCCCTCAAGTTGCAGGGGCCCAAAAATGGCCCCCCCCAAAACCACACTTGTTTTGCGATGTTTCCCCCCCTTTGGGAATTCCAGCCTGAAATTTGTTGGCCCGGGACTGTATAAACAGAGGGGGGGCCCTTTTAACGATTTTTTGGGGGTTCCAGGCAGACAGAAGTACTTCCCTGTGTAACTTTGATGTCAGCCAGTGGCAGCTATGGTGACACCCCCCCTTTTTATTGAGGCCCAGCCCCCAGGGACTAGGGATAAATTTAAACGTCTTTCCCACCCTTCATGTCCGGGGAACAGATCTAAAAAAATTCTGTCTGGGCAGGGGGATGGAGCCCGGGGGGGAACTACTTTCCGGGGCCCAAACATGAGCCCGGTGGGGCTAAAAATGGGGGGGGGGGACATTGGAGAGAAGCATTTCTGGTAAAATTAGTGGATTTTCTCCCGGGTGACAAAAAGGGGGGAGAGGAAAGGGGGGGACAGCTGGAGGAGGTAGATGGAGATGGGGGAAGACCGAGGCGATAAAAACCCCCCCAAGCACTGGGGGCAATTTTGCAGGGGTTTGATGGGGGCAGGGAAACCCCCTCGTAGTAAATTTTTAAAAGACGGCCCGAAATGCGGGTTTTGGGCCTGAAAAGGGACAGCCGAATATTTCAGCTTTCCGGGGGGGAAATTGACTTCGGGGTTCTTCCCTTTTGGGGGCCCCTGTTTCCCATTTTCCCAAAATGGGGAGCCTTTTTTTTCCCAGCTTTTGGGGAGAGGGAGGACAAACTAAAAATATTAAAGGCCCAAATTTCCTCCTTGTCATTTTGGCCATGCTTGGGGCGGCCCCCCGCCCCTTCCTCTGACGGTTGCCCGGGGGGGGTTTTTTCAGCGCTCCCCGAAATACTGCCGCGGCTGTTGGGGGAAGGGGGGGCCGGGTCGGAGCAGTCCCCAGCCCCATCAGCAGAAACCAATTTCGGGAAAGTCACTGTTAGCACCCTTCCCCCCCACCCCCCCCTAGTGAGGTGGGCAGTCGCCAGCAGCAGAAAGCACGGGCAGGGACCTGGAGCAGACCCTGAACCAACGGGTTTGGTGGCCCAAAACTTGGACGAAACTCTGCCCCCCATTTTGAAGATCCGGGGGATACGGGGACACCCAAAAACTGGAGGGTTTGTGAAAAACTTGCCGGGTTTGCAGTGGAGAAGCGTCCTGCCCGACCGGGTAGGGGTGGTTTTTCAGAGGGGGGTTCAGTGCGGGGGGGGGGCCTTTCGTTACCCCAAGGAGAACCCCCTTGGGCCCCACGGGAAATGTAACGACTGCCCTTTGGTCAAGATGAATAGGCGGGGGGAAATCGGCCGGGGATTTCCCACCCCCAACCCTTGGGCATTCAGACTACATCAGCCATGACGCCCCCCCAAAAACTGGGGGAAAAATTGTCGGGGTTTAAAAAACTACCTGCCTCGGGCCTTTTATTCTGATGCTGCCACCCGCCTGATGTCACACACTGGGGCCCAGTTTCCCCATTGTTCCAAACCATTTTTTACCGGGGCCCCTGGTTTTTGCCACCCCCCCTCCATACTCTGTCTTTGTCCCCCAACTGTCTGCCTCATGCTGCTGTTGTTGCTGGTGCCTTTGACATCCAAAACTGTTTTTCATTGGGGCCACTTTTCTGACCTTCTTTGCTGTTTGCTCCTCCCGCCGTAAACCTCCATCTCTGTCATTGTCCCAAATCTTTTGGCCCTTTAATTTACGGGTTTTGCCCCCTCCAAAAATGTCATTGTGCACTGTTGCCCTCATGATGTGCGCCGTGCCCCTACACCACTGTTCATTGTGCCACTTTGACCTCATGCTGTGCCCCGGTCACCCCCATTTCCTTGTCTTTTTGGCCATCTGTCCCCCTTTACTCCAGTTTTTGCCCCCTCCGGGAATTTTCTTTTTGTCCCACTGTCTGCCCCTCTTTGCTGCTGCCCCCGTCACCCCCACTCTTGTCATTGTGCCACTCTGTGGCCTATACTGTTTTTGCCCCCTCCAGAATGTAAATTGTGCCAGCTGCCCTTTCATGCTGCTGCTGCCGTGACCTACCCCACTGTGTCTTTTGTGCCATTTTTTGGCCCTCAGGGCTGTGCTGTGGTGCGGCCGAAACCCTACCCACTCTGTCTTTGTGCCACTGTCTGCCCTTCATGCTGCTCCCCATGGTCCCCTTTCCCCCTCTCTGTCATTGGGGCCCACTCTGTGGCCTACCCCAAGTTTTTTCCCCCTCCAGAATGTCATTGTGCCCTGTTAAACCTAAATGCGGGCTGCCCCCCGCACCCCCACCTTGTCTTTTTGGCCACTCTGTGGCCTACTACTGTTTTCCCCAACCTCCAAAATTTTTAATTGTGCCACTGTCTAAACCTCAGGGTGCTGCTGACGTGACCTACACACTGTTTTCATTGTCCCCACTGTTGACCTCATGTGCTGCTGGGGCCCTGTCCCCGTGACCTAAAAACCCCTATCATTGGCCACTGCCCTGCCTCTTGCTGCTGCTGGGCTGCTGCCGTGACCTACACATTGTCAGGGGTCCCACTCTGTGGCCCTTACCCCTTTTTTTTCCACCCCCAAGAATGTATTGTCCATGTCTGACCCCCTGCTGCGGGCTTGTGGCCCCTGCCTTTGACCTCCCACAAGTGTTTTTGTGCCACTGTCTGCCCTTTCCTTTGTTGCTGTGTGGCTCCCGCCCGTAAACCACTTCACCCCCGTGTCATTGCCCCACTCTGGGGGGCCTACCCCTGTTTTTGCCCCCTCCAAAATTTCCCAATTTTGGGCCCCTGTTTCCCTCATGCTGCTGCTGGGGCTGCGGCCATGCCCTTACCCCAAGGGTTTTTTTTGGGTCCCCACTCTTTGGGCCTACCCCTTTTTTTCCCAAACCTTAGAATGTCACTGTCCCACGGGTTGCATCATTCCTGCTCCCGTGCCCTTTACACGCCCTGCATTGTGCCACTTTTGGGGACCTCATGCTGCGCTGTGGCCCCTTGCCGTGGACCTAACAACTGTGTCATTGTGCCACTGTATGACCCCCTGCTGCTGTTGTGGGCTGTTGGCCCTTTTTACACTACAAAATGTGTCATTGTCCCACCCCTGGTTCCCCAAACCCCCTTTTTTTGCCCCCTTTTAGAATTTTCTTTTGTGCAACTGTCTGACCTCATTGCTGCTGCTGCCTACCTCACACGGTGTCATTGTCCCACGGTTGCCCCTCATGCGGGTTTTGCTGGGGGTTTCTCCCCAACCCTTACAAAAACCTGTGTCATTTTTCCCAACTTGGGGGCCCTACTCCTTTTTTTTCCCCCTCTAGAATGTCATTGTGCCCTGTCTGACCTCATGCTGTGTGCTGTTGATCCCTTTCAAATCCCACTGTTTTCATTGTGCCCTCGTGACTATCCCGGTTTTTTGCCCCCTTTCCAGAATGTCATTGTGAAAAACCTCTGACCTCAGGGCTATCGTGGCTGCCCCCGTCACCTCCACACTCTGCACGATGTTGCCACCTAAACCCCTCGGGCTTGTTTTTTTAAAAGCTGTCGCTGCCATCCCTTTTTCAGGTAAAATTCCCCCCTTCAGTTTTTTTTGGTCGTTTTCCCCTTTTTAAGTTCCCCGGGAATTTTATTGGAAGCGATTCTAAGGCGGCGGCGTCATTTGCTTTGTCATACTAAAACACAACTTTTATGAAGACCAAACCAAGCTCCCCTCTGCATTTTTAAGCATGGCACAACGTTCTACGGGCCCCTTTGAAAGGTCTGTGCAGCCGGGAAAAATAGCTTTTTTTTTTTAAAAGGATTCGCCCCGAAGAAATTGGGAAAAACGAGTTTTTTTTGTCGGGAAAATCCCCCCGAAGTGAGCAAAAACCAATTTCAAAGAAAATTCCCCCATTCTATTTAAAGTCACCCCCGGGGCTCTTAAATAAGACAACGGGGGCAGAGAGAGAAGGGGGAGAAAGGAGGGTTTAACCAGAAAAAAACCCTTTTTTCCCCTCAGAGCAGTTTAAAAATCTCTCTTATCCCTGTTCAAAAGAAAATCACAAGGGAAATGTATTTGGGAAAAAAGTTTGATTTAAAACTTTCCCCTTCATGTTGAAAGCTAATGTTTGCAGGACATCCCCCCCTTTTTAAACCTTTGATGGTTTTGCCCAGAGCGGGGCCTTATTTTCTATCCCTAGAAACCTAATAAAATTTATTTCTTTTTTTACTATTTTGTTTTCTTGTTTGAGCCTGGGTAAATCTTTTATAACAATATAACAAAATTAACAAGCATTTAAAGAGTGTAAAAAACTTGTTTTGCTTTTATTTGACCCTCTGAAAAATTTTAAAACCCGTTACCCCACCCTGATACTGGTTCCCACAAATTACTCAGCCCTAAGGATCAAAAACCCTTTAACTTTAAAAATTTTTCCCTAAAACAGAGGGGCCATGAAATCAATATTGAAAAATCTTAAAAAATTTAAAACCCATGGTTTAAATATGGTGCTTTGGGGGTTGGTCTTCCTATAGTCCTCTAAATCTTTTGTGAAATTTTTTCATTATATCTCCAAAGGAATAAATTGTACATACATGACACAAAAACCCCCCAAAACCCCAAAAGGGTAGGTTGTCCTTCAAAACATGTCATTTTTTCCCGAGTTATAATTTTCAAATTTTTAGCAAGAAAAAATGACAATGTCCTTTTAAATTGTTTTGGGCAAAAGGGGAAGAAAATTGTTTTTCATATTAAAAAAATTTTTCTATGCTTGGTATTATAGAGGGAATACCCCCGAAACCCCCTTCCCAAACTGTGCCAAACTATAGAAGATTCAGATGGGGCAAAAAACTAGCTTTTCAAAAGGGCCTCATAAAAAATTATTTTGGGCCCCCCCATGACATGTATCTGAAACAGAAAAAGCATAAGTAGCAATGTTTAAAAAGGCATAAAATTGAAAAAGCACCACATTTTAAAAAATAATGTTTTAAAATATTGCTTGATAGCGGAAGTAAACCAAAAGGGCACTTTACAAAATTTTCCCTTACAGTATTTTCCTGTATTTGATGGGGCCTCTCAACGTATATCTCAAACCATTTTTCTATGGTGTTACAGCCCATGGTTTGACCCCAAAAACATTGAAAAAAAACATGTGCATGTATATCAAAATAAATTTAACAATTTATACTGTAACAAATAAGACACTATGGGCCCCATGTATAAAAACTGTTGGGCAAAAAAATAACTTTGTTGTCCTTTGCCCCCCTTTTTTCTTTTTTCCAAAAGCACTTTAGGGAAAATGCAAGGGGTGCTTGATCGGTTGCTAGGGGCAAAAAAAATTTGAGTTTTAGACCTAGAGGTTTTTTCTTTACCTGGGGCCCCAAAACTTAGAGTTTTTTGGGTTACTTTTTTCATAAAATTTTTTTTTTTTTTTTAAAAAAAATTTATAAGTATACCTACCTGGATTCAAATTTATCAACGGGGCAAATACAATTAATTTTTAGTCTTGCAATGATGAGTTTTTTTTGGACCTAAAAAAATAAGATTTTTTAAGATTTTAAAAATCCTTGAGTTTTCGACTAAAAAATTTTTCCCCCCCCCCCCCCCCCCCTGTAAAAGCATTTTGCTTTTACTTCCTTGGGTTTTTCAGAAAGCATAACTCGAAGGGGTTTAATTTGTTTTTCTTTTGGGAAAGGGGGCCACCATTGTAGGTGTTTGGAAACTTTTTCCCCCTTTGTTGTCCACTGAAATTTTAAAATATTTTTAAAAAATTTTTAAGGGAAATGAGTAGGACTTTGCAGCGCCCCCCTATTGGCATGTAAATTTTTTCTGTCAAAATCCAGCTCACTAAACCCTTGCAATGTGCCGGTTTTAATATAAAACAATTTTACATCGCATTCAAAACTGTTTCCCCTTTTAAATTAAATGTAGAGTGGAATCTGGTTGGCTGGGGTCGGGAGGCTCTAAAAAACTTTTTCATGACCCTTTTTTTTATATAAAATTTAAAATTTTAGGGGGAGTAATTTGTGGTGTTTAAGTGTCCAAAACATTTTACATGAGGCTTTTTCTAATGGGAAAAATTACCTGGGGTCAAGCACCTGGGTTTTTTCTTTTTAGCCAACCGTTTTTACTTTGAAAATGATGGGGGGCCCCAAAACCCACCCAAAAAACAGCGTCTGCTGACGGATATTGATTTGGTTTTAATTTCCCCTTTTTATTTTTGAAAGGGTTTTCTGTGAGCTGGATGTGACTTGGGGAATACAAACAATCGATAGGTGGCGGCAGGCAGAGGTCCTAGCTCTTTTTCCAGGCATTTTTTAAAAGTTTTCAAAAAGGCAAAAAAGAAAAGGTGAAAACCCCACCTGACTTTTTTTAAAAGCTTCTTCCCAAAAAGAAAAAGATTTCCTTTTCAACAATAAAAATTTTCCAAAAATTTCCTCATGAAAAATTATCTAATAAGTGAGTCATCCCAAAATTGAAAAAAATTTTTTGGGACAGTTAAATTCAGAAATCTAAAAAAGAAAGGAAATTTACATCTTAAATTCTTCCCCTTTTGAAAAGGGTCTAAGAAGGGTTTATCTGAATTGCTCAACATGCAAAACCACAGAGAGTTTTTTTTATCTTGAAGTTTTTCTTATGATTCGTTTGTCTAAGATGAATTTGTGATAAAATGTTACTAAAAAAACTAGTTTTAAAACAGTGCACCCGGGCCTCAATCTTTTGTGTTACATGGGTTTGGGGGCAAAGGTGTATGACTAAGACATTAAAATTTTATTTATTATGGGATAGGAATATTATTGTTATTAAACAGGAAAATAAATAAACTTTTTCGAAAAAAAAAAAATTGTTTCCAAATTCATCTTTATCTGAAACTTTATTGTGGTTTTGGATAATAGTTGTGAGCTGGTTGATCATGGAACTTAGATGTCTTATCGTGTTTGTGGAAGCCAATTAGTGTTGGATATTATGCTGACTTGTCCTGAAGACTGGAAGAAGAATAAAAGAACCACTAATGGATGGAATCACCAACCTTCAATCATTAACACCTCCCTCCCATACTGCTGACATAAAACAAAATGGATCAAAGTGGTCTAAAACTTTCTGAGAAATAGTGGACTGTTTTTGGACCAATTGTATTTGTTAAAGCCAGTAAATCAGTTACTAACACTTACTGCATATGAAATACTAATTGAGAAATATCTTTTTTTTTCTCATGATAGAGGTGTCTCGTATTCACTTATCTTCTGATATTTACAGTCATTTTTTGGCAACATTGTATTCTTTTTTCCTTTTGACTTCTAGGAGGCATCTGTTGTTTTAAATTTTTCCAATTGACATAGCTGTTTGAGGACTTTTTGTGGGACAAGATTTTACTTTTTAATGGTGCATTAAATCTACATGTAGCATATTGGTCAATAAGCAAAAAACAAACCACATATTTGTCGGGGTGGAAAAAAATAAAAATAAAAAATGCAAATAACCTCATTGTTTCTTATTATTTGGATTTCGCTCTCTGGGTGTCTAAATTTATGTAATTCTTTGTAGGAAGAGGGCATGGGGAGGTGAAGGTAGTGCCACTTGCTTTAGAACTGTCTTCGGTACTATGGTCTCATTAAAGTTGGCATATAAGTGGATATATAGATGGGTTTAAAGTTATCTCTCCTGTGACTTATACATACATACTTCCTGACACGGTTTTAAATGTTCTGCATTAACTAAGCTGATTGGACACGTTTCAGTGACACGGTAAGGCACTTAGGAGTCAGTTATATGAGCAGACATATGACAGTTATCTGAATCTGTGGTCAGTTTTAGAAATAATTATTAAAACTTTCCAGATTGATGTCAATATGAAAAATTTTTTTTCAAAATCTCTTTTTTTAAATAGTAATTTTATTCATTTTCCTTTTTCCATGTCTCCACCTAGTTTACAAGGAAAATACTGAAATCCTTGCAGTATTTTACATGATCATCGATACCTTATAATGCTTGACACCTTCTGTCCTTCTTGTTTTTAGTGAGATCACTCCTCAGCAGTTATCTTCTGTTTAAAACTATGTTAACCATGACATCACCATGCCTGTCCTTAATCATGCCCCCCTATACATATCTGCTTTAGTGCCCTTTAAATTTCCCCTCATGTAATCCCAAATACTTACAAGAACTTTTTTATTGTCACTTTTCTGCTCCTCACATAACACCTCCAAATCCCTCTTTTGCATTTACCATGCTTTGGAACTTGCTACTACAAAAAATTACACTCTTCCCCTTCAAAAGTAGCCTACAAAAAAATTCTTCAGAAAAACCTAAAAACTAAAATAACCCGCTGCCAACCTCTACATTACCCTTTAACCAAAACCCCCTGTCTTTTCTCACTTCCCCTTTGTAATTATGGGCCACAAGTATGAAAACTGTCTGTCTAAAATAAAATTTTTTCCCATACAACCAAAAGAGCTCCCCCTTTTGTTTTTTTCCAGAGTTTTTATATGAAAAAAAAGGGGCACTCTAATTGGTTGTTAGGGGAAACAAAGTGCGTTTTAGACCTAGACAGTTTTCATATATGTGGCCCTATAAGTCTTCATGGACAGGGACCTCTCTTCTGTTGTACCAGTCTGACACCGATTTAATTATTATTGTACTTGTTTTGTCCCAATGTACGGGTTTAATGCTTGTAACACCTCTAATTTTAAAAAGGATTGCTCACACAAAAATTACTTTAAATGTAGGGAACACTAAGGGAGACGTATGGAACTAGGGAGATCGAAGCGCATTTTGCATCTATTTTCATGTCAAATGTCCCCAATGAGAAAGTGGTTTTTTGTGCATTCATAAAAAGTGTCTAAAAGGGTTCCTTTGGGGGCCCGTTGGTTTTGCGCATTCTGGAACTTAGGCGCATAAGTAATGCGCCAAACATGTATAAAGGCTATAGGTGGCCTGGAAATAAAATAAAAGAATAAAAAAAATAAAATAAATTATGATACCAATCAAGCAGTGCATATAATTGAATGTACTCAATGTGAGAAATTGTATGTGGGAAGTACTATCCGCAAAATAAAAGTGAGAATAACATAACATACAAAAAATTCATGCACAAATGACTGGAGTGGCCAGACAATTTATGGAACAACACATAGGTTCGCTGGAAACATTCAAATTTTGTGTAGAACAGTTCCAAAACCAAAAGAGGAGGGGATTTGGGAGAAGGTGGTGAGACAAAAGAGGCAAAGTGGGTCTTTAAAACAATTCTAAATCCCAAGTTTTTTAAATATAAAACAGATCTTTTTTACAAAATTTTTAAAATAAAATTGGTTTTTAAATAAGGGGAAAGTTTTCCTTGTACCCTACCAAATTAAAAATTTGGGTTTAAAAAATTTTCTTTTTAATTTAGTTTTATGTCACAACATGCAAGCTGTGAGCAAGAGCTGCATAGGCTTGAAATGCTTTTCATTTTGTGACAGTTTTTAAAACTAGTTTTTGTTCCCGTTATTGGGTCCATGTAAAAAGTCTTTTTTAGGGGGCGCTGGATCGTGGATTGTTTCCAAAAAAAAGGTTGAATTAGTATGCTTGCCAGCGGGGGGTCCAGCACCAGAACAGACCAACGGGCACTGCAGGTTTTAAAAACAGTGAATACACAATAAGAAGCCACAACTAAGGGGGAGCCCGCAAAATTTTATTTTTTTAATTTTTTCTTATCAAAAATTAACAACTTTGAATACCCGGAGCAGATATGCTAACTACCCACAGTCTTACCAAGAAGTGACAGGATGCG
>JAODAL010029200.1:0-52011 GCA_025379985.1 Phyllomedusa bahiana | reverse complement strand
TAAGATTTACGTGGGCTGCGTAATAAAACAAAGCTGGTGCGCAAAAGTCAAAAAACACGTATTGTTATGTTTTCGTATAATACACGGTATTTTTTGCACCTTTCAATACACCTGTGGTGACTATAGAATTGTTGTTTTGAGATTTACGTGGATGCTGCGTCAATGAACAAAGCTGGGTGCGCAAAAGTCAAAAAACACGTATCTGTTATGTTTTCGTATAATACACGGTATTTTTTGCACCTTTCAATTCACCTGTGGTGACTATAGAATTGTTGTTTTAAGATTTACGTGGATGCTGCGTCAATGAACAAAGCTGGTGAGCAAAAGTCAAAAAACACGTATCTGTTATGTTTTTCGTAAAATGCACGGTATTTTTTGCACCTTTCAATTCACCTGTGGTGACTATAGAATTGCTGTTTTAAGATTTACGTGGATGCTGCGTCAATGAACAAAGCTGGGTGCGCAAAAGTCAAAAAACACGTATCTGTTATGTTTTCGTATAATACACGTTATTTTTTGCACCTTTCAATTCACCTGTGGTGACTATAGAATTGCTGTTTTAAGATTTACGTGGATGCTGCGTCAATGAACAAAACTGGTTGCGCAAAAGTCAAAAAACACGTATCTGTTATGTTTTCGTATAATACACGGTATTTTTTGCACCTTTCAATTCACCTGTGGTGACTATAGAATTGCTGTTTTAAGATTTTACGTGGATGCTGCGTCAATGAACAAAGCTGGGTTGCGCAAAAAGTCAAAAAACACGTATCTGTTATGTTTTCGTATAAACACGGTATTTTTTTGCACCTTTCAATTCACCTGTGGTGACTATAGAATTGCGTTTTAAAAATTTACGTGGATGCTGCGTCAATGAACAAAGCTGGTGCGCAAAAGTCAAAAAAACGTATCTTTTTATGTTTTCGTATAATACACGGTATTTTTTGCACCTTTCAATTTCACCTGTGGTGACTATAGAATTGCTGTTTTAAGATTTACGTGGATGCTGCGTCAATGAAAAAAGCTGGGTGAGCAAAAGTCAAAAAACACGTATCGTGAGTGTGTGTTTTCGTATAATGCAACGGTAATTTTTTTGCACCTTTCTCAATTCACCTGTGTGGTGACTATAGAATTGCGTTTTATAGATTTATCGTGGATGCTGCGTAATGAAAAAATCTGGGTGAGTAAAAGTCAGGAAAACATACGTATCTGTGTTATGCTTTTATCGTTGAATAATACACAGGTATTTTTTGCACCTCGTTCGCATTCACCCGTTGGTGGACTATGAGATATGGTTGTTTTATAGATTTACGTGGATGCTGCGTCAATGAATAAAAGTTGGATGAGCAAAGTCAGAAAACACGTATCCTTTATTGATTTTTCGTATTAATTAACACGCGGTAATTTTTGCACCGCTTTCAATTCACCTGTGGTGACTTTATGAATTGCTGTTTATAAGATTTAGTCGTGGTATGCTGCTGTTCAATGAACAAAGGGGGGTGCGCAAAAGCAAAAAAACGTATTGTTATGTTTTCGTTAATACACGGTTTTTTTTGCCCTTTAAATTCACGTGGTGACTATAAATTGCTTTTTAAAAGATTTACGGGGAAGCTGTCAATGAACAAAGCTGGGTGCGCAAAAGTCAAAAAACACGTATCGTTATGTTTTGTAAAAATTAACTGTTTTTTTTTTGCCCTTTAAATTCACCTGGGTGACTAAAAATTGCTTTTTTTAAGATTTATGTGGATGCTGCGTCAATGACAAAGCGGGTGCGCAAAATAAAAAAACACGAACTTTTATTTTTCGTATATCACGGTTTTTTTTTGCCCCTTTCAATTTCACCTGGGGTGATTTAGTTGCCGTTTTAAATTTACGTGGGGCGTCAATGAAAAAAAGCGGTGCGAAAAAGTAAAAAAAAACACGTATTTTATTTTTTCGTATGATACCGGATTTTTGGCAAAAAACAACGGTTGTAAAAATTGCTGGTTGTAATTTCCCTGTCAAGGTGGATTTCAAAAAATAGGTGGAAGGGAAAAAATTGAAAATAAAAACCCCTTCTAAATGTATCTGAAATAAAAGGGGTTTTGCACCTAAAAAAGAGACCGCATTACTAGAAATGATGGGTACCCCAATATAAGTTCGGCCCCCCAAATTCCGGAAAATATTTAAATAGCAAACTTTTAAAATATAAAAGATATTGAAGAAAATTCTACACTAAGTTTTGGGGAACTTTACCCAGTGTTCTTTATAGTAGAGCTTGTCTGTGTTCCCCCCGCGGGCCCCCCCCCCCCTCCCCCCGGGTGACTTTACAGCGGTAGATGCTGCTTTAAAATTCCCCTAGCTAACTAAATAAAAATCTTTCAAATTTTAATCTAAAAAAATTGGAAGGATCAAGCTAATAGTAGAGGTTTTCTGTGCAGAAAATAGACTAATTTCCCCCTGACTGTTTGGCCACGGGCAAGCGCACGTCCTATTCCTATGAGCGCTGAGAGACACTAAGGCTGAACGGGAAGGGCTGTTCTTTTAAAACGAGGTCATGTGATTTTTCCCCGCCAATCGCAACCATACACATCCCCTATGACGTGCACACACACTCACCCCGCTCTATTCTGTAAACTGATTTGCTGGCCGCCAAAAAGAAGGAACGCCGAAAATGGGCGATCTTAAAGATGATGCACAATTTTAACCTTTAAATTTTCGCATGATCTGAAAATTTTTGATCACCATAAAAAATTTTCCCATTTCAACTTTGTGATAAAAATCGTCCACTAAACATTATTACTATTTAGGGTGTATGGATGGGGGGTGTGTAGGGTGGGGAAAGGAGGGAGTGTGGGAAATGTTAAATTTGATGTTTTGGAAACTTTTTGCAGTGTGCTTGGGTTCAGGGGAGTATTGGCACCTGGACTAGATGGTGAAGAAAAGGAAAAGAGCATGGCTCATAGAGAAGACATCATCTGTGAGTCACTGGATGTAACTGCACTGTAATCACTTTTCTGTTATCACTTCACCCCTCTTTTGATACTGGTCACTGTAATTCAATTTGGGAACCCCAAGGGGAAAGAACTGTCTGAGGATCTGAAAAAAAGAATTTTTGCTACATAAAGATGGCCTAGGCTATTAGAAGATTGCCAGCACCCTGAAACTGTATGTAGCACAGTGGCCAAGACCATACAGTGGTTTAACAAGATAGGTTCCACTCAGAACAGGCCTCGTCATGGTCAACCAAAGAAGTTGAGTACACATGCTCAACATAGTATCCAGAGATTGTCTTTTCAAAATAGGCATATGAGTGCTGTCATCATTGCTGCTGAGGTTAAAGGGGTCAGGGTCAGCCTGTCAGTGCTCTGATCGTACATAGCATACTGCATCAAAGTGGTCTGCATGGCTATCATCCCAGAAGGAAGTCCCTTCCAAAGATCATGTACAAGAAAGCCTGCAAACAGTTTGCTGAAGACAAGCAGACTAAGGACATGGATTACTGGAACCATGTCCTGTGCTCTGATAAAACCAAAATAAACTTTCATATGGTGTCAAGTGTGTGTGGTTGCAACCAGGTGAGGATTACAAAGACAAGTGTGTCTAACCTACAGTCAAGCATGGTAGTGGGAGTGTCATGGTTTGGGTCTGTGAGAGTGCTGCTGGCTGTGGGAAGCTACAGTTCACTGACGGAGCCCTGAATGCCAACACGTCCAGTGACATAGTAGAACATGATTCCCTCTCTTCGTAAACTGGGCCGCAGGGTAGTATTCCAACATATCAACCTCTAAGACAATCACTGTGTTGCTAAAGTAAATGAGGTGCTAGACTGGCCAAGCATGTCTCCAGACTTAAACCCTATTGAGCATCTGTGGGGCATCCTCAAACATGAGGTGGAGGAGCGCATGGAATCTAACATCTAGGCTCCTGCTGTAATGACCCGAACCAGAGAAACCACTACTCTCGACTCTTTAGCCTCTCAGATGCTACAGTCAATAGAAACCGCATCTTTCAACTACTTAACGATGAAATAAAATGTACAGATGCTATCTGCAGAGACTGAAATGCAAAATCAAACACATGCATAAATGACAGCATAATTCAGCAAACGCCAAGAGACATGCAAACATAAATTTATTGCTAAATTTACTTTAAACATACTGTACTCAAAATCGAGTTTACTTACCACATTTTTGTAAATTTTGCAGGGCCCCCTGTTTGTCAAGGTGACCTTAAAGGGGGACCTAAAGTAAACAGTTTTTGTTTGGAACTAAACTAAAAATGAACCAAGTCATGTAAAAGTCTGCTACACTCTAGGAAAACCATCTTTGTCCCCTTGGCTTTTCTTCGGGGCACAATGATTGTATATAACACAAAATTGCTGTAATTGGCAATTGACTGTCAAGTCTTACAATCACTATTATGTAGGGGGCACCATTTACCCATTGGCAGGTAACAAAAATTGCATGCAGTCAAAACAACGGGGCATTTTTAAAAATGGTCCCTTTAAGAGGGTTGTCTCATAAAAAATTTGTTTTTTATGTTAAAGATCTTGCAAAAACGTTTTGCATTGGTGTCCACTAACAGTATCCTACCTATTTGAGAGATCCCCCTTTTTATGGGGGCATCGCTCCTGGGTCGCTAAGCTACCAGCCTTTCAATTTCCTTTAAAAGGCTCCCCAGCACTGGTTGCTATAGCTACAGCCTGGCTTCACTGCAGCCTAGTGAAGCCTAATATAAGCAGTAACATCCAGTAAATTTTAAATGAACCCAAGAAAAAGACTGAGGTAAGATAAAACCATGTATGAAAACCCCTTTAATCTGTTGTACATGTATACAGATTCAGGAAAGGCCTTTACAACAGTACTGTATGTGTATGGAGAATATCTGAATGGAGTTGTCTAGTTCATTACAAACAAAAATAATAATAATTAAGGTACTTCTTCTCACTTTAAAGAAATAAAATAAACTCACCGTCCTCCTTATCATTGTTTCAGTGCTGGCTTTGCGGGCCTTTTTGGGTCTTTGTTTTTTCTTTCTGTCCCGCTGAATGGGCAGTCACTGTGACTGTTAAGGCTTTGCACCTATCTTGTTTCTTCAATACAGACCAGTAAATAGCAGTAAAATCCAAACATTTATTTAAAAGACACCAAAATGGTAAAAAAAGTATCAAGACTAGAGAGGGCAAATTTGATTCAAAGGGTGTTAAGTCTTTTAAAATTTCAGGAAAACTTCATCTAAAAAAAGTCGAAGTTTGGGGGATTTCGGGTAAAAAGTTGTTTTTGATTGTAAAAGGGGCTCGACACAGGGTTACATGGGCAAAGCCTCTGGGGGGAAAAAAGGGGCATACCTGCGAAATTTTGCAGGGGATGAACCAAATCAGGCCCGGGGGGGTTTTCGTGCGTCACCGCATATTAAGTGGGCGCGACGCTGGGGGCTCCCCTCCTCTCACTGTGCTCATCAGGGAATGCTGCTGGGTTGCTTGTAATGCTCTTTACTAAAGAAAGATTTTTATACAGCGATTTTTGGGGGGTGTTAGCTTTTCTCAAAGATGTTCTCTTAACGTTTATTTTGATTTTTGGGGGATTGGATTGAAATCCAGTGTTGTCCAAGCGCTGAAATTTGTTTTAAGCTTTCTTTACAGCCATTGAAAATCAAGGGGGGTCTAACCTGTTCCTGTTGTATTCTCTAAAGAAACCGGTTTTTAAATCCCAAAAACCCTTATTTTTGGGCTCAAAACTTTTGCGCAATTTAAATTTGCTTTTTTTGGTTGTGGTGACTAAAAAAACCCTCTTTTTAAAACCCCCAAAAAAAAATTTTTTTTTGTAGCCCAATTCACAAAGGGAAAAGGGGTTAAATTCAAATTTTTTTCTTTTTGTGTAGCGTAAAATACCCCATGTCAAACAAAATTGAGTTTTGGTTCTCAATTGTTTGGGCAATTTATACCAGGGATTAATTAAGATTGTTTTTCTGCTTTGGGGACTAAATAAAAAACCCTCTTTCACCGCCAAAAAATACATTTTTCCCCGTAGCCTAATTCAAACGAAGGTTTAAATTTCAATTTTTCTCTTTTTTGTAGGTAGAAAAAACACCATTGTCTGTACAAAGCCCTTGTTTGGGGTTGCTCAATTGTTTGGCGCAATTTAAATCCAGGGATTAATTAAGCGTTGTTTTTCTACTGTGGGCCTAAAATTAAAACCCTCCTTTCAACCGCCAAAAAATACATTTTTCCTGCAACCTAATTTCACAAATGCGTAGGTAATTACAATTTTTTCTCTTGTTGTCGTTAGCGTAGAAAAACACGCCATTGTAACTCGCTACATAGCTCGTAGTTTGTGGTTGCTCAATTGTTTGGCGCAATTTTACATCCAGGGGTTAATTTAAGTGTTGTTTTTTCTGCCTGTGGGGAATAATAAATAAACGGTCTTTCACAGCCAAAAAACTTACATTTGTCGGTAGCACTAATTCACAACCGATGGTTAATTACAATTTTTTCTTCTTAGTTGTGTAGCGTAGAAAACACGCATTTGTAACCACGCTACTAAGCTCCGTGTTTTTGCTTGCCTCAATTCTTTGCACGCAATTTACATCCAGGGGTTTAATTAAGCGTTTGATTATCGCTGCTGGTACTCAGTAAAAAAGAAAAACTTTGTTTTTCACCGACACAGAAGAAATTCTGTAGAAGTATTCATATCCGAAGGTTAATTAAGCCTGTTTGTGCTTTTATATTCAGTAAAATACACAGGTTTTAAAATGGCCATACAAAGTCAATTTTTCCTGCCCATTGCGCACACGCTCGCAATTATATCAAGGGTTACCCAAGCTTCTTAGTGGGTTCATTTGGAGTCAAATACTAGGGTGTGTATTTTTCATATACAGATATCTTCATCAAACCAGAGTCTGTACATTTTTAGAACACAAAACAGTATGTCAGACAGATTGAGGTGGCAGGCTTTTCATCTGGAGTGGCAGAGGCACAAACATTCCGCCCAGGTCGCAGCCAACAGCAAGGGGGACGTCGCAGGCGGGGTCACTCGTGAGGGCCACAAACTGGCTGTCATCTAGCGGCCGTGTGTTGTCAGCACCCAATGGTTCTTGATTGGTTGACTAGGTCATCACTTCCTCCCAGATGAAATTGACAACACCCAGCCAAGAGTCAGTGGGAACGTCAGTACCAACAGCCCCTTAGTTGGCATGGCGGGAGCGGGTCAGCGGCCTCACCTTGTCCTCAACCCGCCTCTGTCCAATCACGGTTCCCTCAGCCAAGAGATCTACTATGTGGTCTGGGCTCAGCGCCACTATATAGCGAGGATGAACAATTTGAGGAGGGCAGTCTGCAGCTTACTTGGCAGCGAAGAAATGGGGACATATCCCCTGCTTCTTGCAGTAGGTGGCAAAGTATAGATGTGGAGAAGTGCATGGGTGGTAATGTTGTAAGGGGTACAGCCTTGGCATACCAAAGGACACGGGTGATGAGGACAGGCAGTGACTCGATGAAACACAAATAGATGATGATGTAGCCGACCGCACTTGGGAGCCAGGTGAGAATGGGCTTCAACATCGTCAGGAGAAGAGGGCGTCAGCATTGCGCTGTCAGTCTGGGCGCTGCCAAGGCAAGTTGGGTGTGTGGCCGTGAGTCAGCTGGATAGCTGCTGTGTGAGGTTGGGAGCCAAGCGGCCACGGAGTTAAAAAACCCACTTCGCAGGTCCAAGAAAGTAGCGGCACAGGGGCTCTTGGCTTTTAAGCACACCGGAGGAGCTCTAATATGGGTATATGTAGAATCTTTGTAGGCAGAAAAGTGAAGCGTGGCCCAGGAAGTAAGTTGGCACCACGGCCTGCGTCAACACATGCAGCATCACATCCGGTGCGCCTGGGTAGAAACGTGGCTCAGATATGGTGGTCCCATCTGCCGCCGCAGCAACAGACTGCTGCTGTGCCCAGTGGACACGCATGCCATTGCAGCCAGTCAAGGCTCCTCAATCTCTGCAGAAGGGAAGCTGTTTCTCTTTGACATTCATCTCCGGTCCCGATGCTCCTTGATCCTCGCTACTCATGGAGCAGCTGGTCCGTTCAGCGAGGCATTGCTAGAGACATAACAGTATGCGTCCAACCTTCACATGGATGCAGTGTGCTGACCATGCACCTGTACAAGTTGTTGGTGCATGCAGTCCCTCCCTTTCATATGGTGGTATATGACAACTATTCAGAGAACTAATGGATTGTGCCGAGCCGAGATGGAGAGTTTCCAAGCCGTAATTTATTTTCAAAAAATGCAGTACCGCACTTCATTTATAAGTAGAACAGAAGGTGGGCCAGTCCTTGAAGTTATTGGTTGTTCCAAGGTGACACGGCAGCGCGCGACGTCTGGAGCTGTAATACGGTCAGGACCAGTACATGTCCTTTACGGCCCATGGGTGAATGTGCTTCCTGCCCAGGCACACCAACAAATTGACAGGAGACGCGCTTTCTCCCCACGTTGTCCAACTGGGCTCCTGCGCCAAAGTCCGCCTCCTCCTCCTCCACCACCACCACCATCTCTCTCCACAAGTACTGCTACCATCATACCACATGTGTAGGGCACAGCGGTGTCACGCAGTTCTACACCTGGGCTTGCCTCGGCGAACGATTTCACACAGGGGCGGACTGCTCCGCGTCATGCAGAAAGAAAATCGATGTGTGGCTTTCTCCGCGCCATGCAAATCTGGAACCATGGTGACGGTACAATGGGAGGAACATGGTGTCCGCGCTGCAGTGAGGAGGGATGGTCCATGCGCATGCATGGCGCCCCCCCCCCCAAACCGTGTATAAATTGGTTGTGAAAAGGTTCCTGACGTCTTCCACTGATCTTCAGAAGATTCTGAAAATGGCCAGGGAAACCGTGCAATGCACCTTTCATCCATTCTTCAAAGCCAGGGAACACCATCCTCGAGTTGCTGCGGCCGGACGGGCCTCCCCACCCCCTTTTACCCCTTCACCCTCTCACACCCCCCCACCTAACACACTCTGATAGTGATGTTACACCCGTTGGTATTTACAGACTGCACATTGTTGGAAAGGACTGTATGAACAGGAGGAATAGGATTATCGATTATTTGATGATCCAGGAGGCAGGAGTACTCCACTGTGTAACTTTGTGTCAGCCAGTGGCAGCTTCATGCGTGACACACTGCCGTTTGTTGAGGCCATTCGAGGAGGCAGGACGTTATTTTGTCAGTCACAGGACTACGGGGATGAATAACGTCATTCCATGCTTCATGTCCTGGAACAGTTGCTGTCAAATCTGTCTCGGCAGTGGGGAATGGATACTGGCGACACATCTCACGGGCCACATGAGTCGGTGGGGACCTGAAATGGAGGAGGAGGAGGACATTGGAGCAGAAGCATTGTCTGGTGAATTAGTGGTTTTTTCTACCCAGGTGACAAGAGAGGAGGAGCAGGAGCAGATGGAGGAGGTACGATGGAGATGAGAAGACGAGGAGATGACCCGCAAGCACCTGGCGTTTACAGTGGGATGGAGCAGGGGCCCCTCGGAGTCACTTGTGCAGATGGCCCGGAGCATGCTGTTTTGCCTGGCTAGTGACTGCCGAATAGTCAGCATCCGGCTGAGGGATGAATTCTGGCTCTCCACCCTAGTGGTCCCTCGCTACCAGTCCAAAATGGGAGAATTTTTCCAGGGAGGACTAAATCAAATACTATAGGAAATCCTCCGTAGGTACAGTTGGCCGCTGCCTATGTGCGGAATCGTCCCTCCTCTGACAGGTCTGACCGGGGGGTTTTCACGTTAGCTCAACGTACTACTGCCGCGGATTCTGGGGGATGGTGGGGGTAGGAAAGTACCAGTCCATCAGCAGCAACTAAGTCTGGGAGTCACTGATGAGCACCTTCCTTCACCCGCCTAGTGAGGAGGGGCAGGTCGCCAGCAGCGCAGAGGACCTGGAGCAGGACCCCTGAACCAACAGGTGGTGGGCCTCTTGGATACTAGCACTATGCCACACCCAGTTAGAAGATCAATGGACTACTGGGCAGCCACACTGGTAGGTGTGGGCCGCAACTTGCCGAGTTTGACAGTGGGAAGGCTGTCCTTGCTCCGTGCCAGTAGTGTGGCATCAGGCGGGTGTTCAGTGGGAGGGGCGACCATCGTTACCCCAACGAGAACCGCTTGTCACACTGGAAATGGGGAACGACTGACTTTGTCAAGATGAAATCAGGCGTGGATCGGCCAGGATTTCCACACACAATGCCTTAGGTGTCAGAATACATCAGCATGGACGCACTCACCCAAAACTGTGAGAAATGAGTCTGGGTTCATACAATACCTGCCTCAGCCACTAATTCTGATTGCCCCACCCGCATTGATGCACACATCTGCTGACAGTTTCTCCAATCTGCAACCAACCATCTTTAACAGGGTCTTGGTATTGACACCCACCCTCCCACACTCTGTTATTGTGCCACTGTCTGACTCATGCTGCTGCTGTGGCTGCTGCCATGACCTCCAATGTGTCATTGTGCCACTCCTGACCTCATGCTGTTGCTCCTGCCAGACTCGTCATCTCCACTCTCTGTAATTTGTGACACTCTGTGGACTACTCCAGTTTTTCACATACCTGAATGTCATTGTGCCACTGTCCTGGACCGCATGCTGCTGCCGCGTCACCATCCACTCTCTGTCATTGTGTCACTTCTGTGGCCTACTCCTGTTTTTGCCACCTCCAGAATGTGTATCGTGCCTTGTCTAGACCCTCTGCCTGCTGATGCCTTGACCATCTACTCTATGTCATTGGTGCCACTCTGTGGACATACTTCCAGTTTTTGCCTCCGCCAGAATGTCTTTGTGCACCTGTCTGACCTCATTCTCTTGCTGTGGCTGCTGCAGTGGACCTAGACACTGTGTCATTGTGCCACTCTGTGGCCCATTCCTGTTTTTGCCACCTCCAGAATGTGATTGTGCCACTGTCAGACTCATGCTGCTGCCACCGTCAACCTTCCACTCTCTTGTCATTGTGACATCTCTGCCTACTCCTGTTTTTGCCACCTCCAGAATGTGATTGTGCCACTTGTCTGACCTCATTCTGCTGCTGCCTGTGACCTCCCACTCTCTGGTCATTGTGCCACTCTGTCGCCTATCCTGTTTTTTCCACCTCCAGAATGTGATTGTGCCACACGGCTCTGACCTATGCTGCTGTGCCGTGACTCACTCTCTGTCATTGTGCCACTCTGTGGCCTACTCTGTTTTGCCCACTCTCCCAGACATGTCATTGTGCCACTGTATGATCCTCATGCTGCTGTTGTGGAATGCTGCCGTGACTAGGACACTGTGTCATTGTGCCACTCTGTGGCCTATCCTGTTTTTGCACCTCCAAGAATGTGATATGTACACTTGTCTAACCTCATGTGCTGCCGCTATTCACCTCCACTCTCTGTCATTGTGCCACTCTGTGCCGTACTTCTGTTTTTGCCACCTCCAGAATTGATTTGTGCACTGTAGACCTCATGCTGCTGCTGACTTGAACATCTACTCGTGTCATTGTGCCAGTCTGTGGCCTACTCAAGTTTTTTGCACCTCAGAATGTCTGTGCCATTGTTGACCTCATTCTGCTGCTTGCCCGTGACCTCTACTCACTGTCAATGTGCCACTCTGTGCTACTCTGTTTTTGCCAACTCCAGGAATGGGATTGTGCCACGGTCTGACTCCTGTCTGCTGCTGCGTGACCTCCACTCTCTGTCATTGTGCCAGTCTGTGGACTAATCCATTTTTTGACACCTCCTGGGATGTCATTGTGCCACTGTATAACCTTCTTGCTGCTGCCACCGTCACTTCCACTCTCTGTCATTGTGCCACCTCTGTGGCCTACTCCTGTTTTTGCCACACCTCCAGAATTGTGATTGTGCCACTGTCTGAAACTCATGCTTGCTGCTGCTGTGACCTCCATCTCTGTCATTTGCACACATCTGTGGACTACTCAGTTTTTTTGCCACCTCCAGAATGTCATTGTGCCACTGTCTGACCTCATGCTGCTGCTGTGGCTGCTGCCGTGACCTAGACACTGTGTCATTGTGCCACTCCAGAATGTCATTGTGCCACTGTCTGACCTCCTGCTGCTGCCGCCGTCACCTCCACTCTCTGTCATTGTGCCACTCTGTGGCCTACTCCTGTTTTTGCCACCTCCAGAATGTCATTGTGCCACTCTCTGATCTCATGCTGCTGCTGCCTTGACCTTCATACTGTGTCATTGTACCACTGTATGACCTCATGCTGCTGTGGCTGCCGCCGTCACCTCCACACTCTGTTACTAATGTTGCCACCTGAGCTCTCAGCTTGTTTTTTTCCAGCTTTCGCTGGCATGACTTTTTCAGGCAACATTCCCGCTTCAGTTTTTTGGTCAGTTTTGCACCCAGCAGCACCCAGTGGCACGCATGCCATTGCAGCCAGTCAAGGCTCCACCACCTCTGCAGAAGGGAGCTGCTTCTCTTTGCCATCATCTCCCGGTCCAGATGCTTCTGCTCCTCGATACTCATGGCGCCAACAGTTGTTCAGCGAGGCGATTGCAAAGAGACAACAGTATGCGTCCAACCATCATAAGGTGCAGAAGCTGACCGTGCTCCTGTCCAAGTTGTTGACACTGCAGTCCCTCCCTTTGCAAATGGTGGACTCTGCACCGTTCAGAGAACTAATGGCTTGTGCCGAGTCGAGATGAAGAGTTCCAAGCCGTAATTTATTTTCCAAAAAGGCAGTACCAGCACTTCATAAATATGTAGAACAGAAGGTGGGCCAGTCCTTGAGCTTATCAGATTGTTCCAAGGTGCACGGCAGCGCGGACGTCTGGAGCTGTAACTACGGTCAGGGCCAGTACATGTCCTTTACGGCCACCTGGGTGAATGTGCTTTCCTGCCCAGGCACACCAACAACTGGACAGGAGACGCGCTTTCTCCTCCACGTTGTCAAAACTGCAGGCTCCTGTGCCAATGTCCGCCTCCTCCACCAACCACCATCATCTCAGCCTCCACAAGTACTGCTCCATCATACCACATGTGTAGGGCACAGCGGTGTCACGCAGTTCTACACCTGGCTTGCCTCGGCAAACGAAGTCACACAGGGGAGGAACTACTCCGTGTTATGCAGCAAGAAATCGATGTGTGGCTTTCTCCGCGCCAATGCAAATCGGAACCATGGTGAGGACAATGGGAGTAACTGGTGTCCGCGCTGCACCGAGGAGGGATGGTCCATGCACCCTGCATGGCGCATGGGTTCAATCTGGTTGTGAAAAGGGTTTCCCTGAAGTCTTCCACCGATCTTTAGAAGATTCTGAAAAGGGCCCAGGAAACTGTGCATGCACTTCATCCATTCCTACAAAGCCAGGAACACCCTCCTCGAGTTTGCAGGGGCCCAGAATGGCCTCCCCCAACACACTCTGATATGCAATGTTTCCACCCGTTGGAATTCCAGCCTGCACATGTTGGACCGACTGTATGAACAGAGAAAGGCCATAAACACTTTTTTGATGATCCAGGCGGACAGGAGTACTCCCCTGTGTAACTTTGATGTCAGCCAGTGGCAGCTCATGCGTGACACCTGCCGTTTGTTGAGGCCATTCGAGGAGGCGACGTTATTTGTCAGTCGCCAGGACTACGGGATGAATAGCGTCATTCTACTGCTTCATGTCCTGGAACAAATGCTCAAAAATCTGTCTGGGCAGGGGACTGGAGACGTGGCGACTACATCTCGCGGCCACATGAGTCCGGTGGGGACTGAACTGGAGGAGGAGGAGGAGAAGGACATTGGCGCAGAAGCATTGTCTGGTGAAATGAGTGGATTTTCTACCCAGGTGACAAGAGAGGAGGAGCAGGAGCAGCTGGAAGAAGTAGAAGGAGATGAGGAAGATAAGGCAGATGACCTGCAAGCACCATGGCAGTATACAGTGGAGATGGAGGCAGGGAGCACCTCGGAGTCACTTGTGCAGATGGCCCGCAGCATGCTGATTTGCCTGGCTAGTGACAGCCGAATAGTCACCATCCAGGAGAGGGATGACTTCTGGCTCTCCACCCTATTGGACCCTTGCTACCGGTCCAAAATGGGAGCCTTTTTCCCAGCTGCTGAGAGGGAGGACAAACTTAAATACTATAGGGAAATCCTCTGTAGTCAGTTGGCCGCTGCCTATGTGCAGCATTGTCCCTTCTCTGACAGGTCTGACCGGGGGGGTTCTTCAGCGCTCACGTACTACTGCCGCGGCTGCTGGGGGAAGGTGGGGGGGTAGGAGCAGTACCAGCTCCATCAACAGCAACCTAAGTCTGGAGTCACTGATGAGCAGCTTCCTTCACCCGCCTAGTGAGGAGGGCAGTCGCCAGCAGCAGCAGGACCTGGAGCAGACCCTGAACCAACAGTTAGTAGCCTACTTGGACAGCACTCTGCCACCCCAGTTAGAAGATCCGCTGGTGTACTGGGCAGCCAAACTGGATGTGTGGCCACAACTTGCCGAGTTTGCAGTGGAGAAGCTGTCCTGCCCGGCCAGTAGTGTGGCATCAGAGCGGGTGTTCAGTGCGGCGGGGGCCATCGTTACACCAAGGAGAACCCGCTTGTCCACGGGAAATGTGGAACGACTGACCTCTGTCAAGATGATTCAGGCGTGGATCGGCCAGGATTTCCACACACCAATGCCCTAGGCGTCAGACTACATCAGCCATGACGCCTCACCCAAACTGTGAGAAATGAGTCTGGGTTCAAACTAACTTCCTCAGGCACTATTCTGATGCCGCCACCCGCCTGATGCCACACATCTGCTGACAGTTTCTCCATCTGCCACCAACCATCTTTACCAGGGACTGGTATTGCCACCCACCTCCACACTGTGTCATTGTGCCACTCTATGACCTCATGCTGCTGCTGCTGCCGTGCCCTCCACACTGTGTCATTGTGCCACTCTGTGGCCTACTCCTGTTTTTGCCATCTCCAGAATGTCATTGTGCCACTGCCTGACCTCATGCTGCTGCTGTGGCTGCTGCCGTGCCCTCCACACTGTGTCATTGTGCCACTCTCTGACCTCATGCTGCTGCTGTGGCTGCTGCCGTGCCCTCCACACTGTGTCATTTTGCCACTCTGGGGCCTTCTCTTTTTTTGCCACCTCCAGAATGTCATTGTGCCACTCTCTGACCTCATGCTGCTACTGCCGTGACCTCCACTCTCTGTCATTGTGCCACTCTGTGGCCTACTCCTGTTTTTGCCACCTCCAGAATGTCATTGTGCCACTGTCTGACTTCATGCTGCTGTGGCTACCGCCGTCACCTCCACACTGTGTCATTGTGCCACTGTCTGACCTCATCCTGCTGCTGTGGCTGCTGCCATGACCGACACACTCTGTCATTGTGCCACTCTGTGGCCTACTACTGTTTTTGCCACCTCCAGAATGTCATTGTGCCACTGTCTGACCTCATGCTGCTGTGGCTGCTGCCGTCACCTCCACACTCTGTCACTGATGTTGCCAACTGAGCTCTCAGCTTGTTTTTTTCCAGATTTCGCTGCCATGACTTTATCAGGCTACATTCCGCTTCAGTTTTTTTGGTCAGTTTTGCCCTCTTAAGTGCCCAGGGAATTTTAGAGTGAAGCGATTCTAAAAGCGGCGGCAGTCATCTGCGTGTCATACTAAAACACAACATTGTATGAAGACCAAACCAAGCTCCCTCTGCATATTTAAGCATGGCACAACGTTCTACAGCACCCTGCAGGCTCTGTGCAGCCTGGAAATAGCTGTTTTTTAATGCGATTCATCCCGAAGCAATTCGAACTGAAACTAATTTGGTCGGAAAATTCGGCAAAGTCACCGAATCGAATTTTTGAGAAATTCGCCCATCTCTAGCAATGACATGTTATGGCTACAGCAGTAGATTTCTCATTCATCCAGAGCCAGGAAGATAGTAGTAAAAGACCAGGGGGAGACGCTCCTGAAGCCAGCAAAGAAACGGAGGTGAGGAGGAAGGTGTGGCTTGTTTTTTTGTTTTTTTTTATTTGGGCAGCAGTACCTAATTTTTATTTATATATTTATGTATTTATTTATTTGTTTATTTATTTATTGTTATTCAACTGAACAAAGTCTTTAAATACAAAATGTACTTAGCATTTTCTGCTTTACTTAAAGTAACATAATATTCTTCATGGGTTTAACTCTTTAACCCCTTAACGACCTTGGGCGTATGAGTACGTCCCAGGGCCGCTAAGGGGCTTTGCAGGGGGATCGCTCCGCGACCCCCCGCACAGCCACCAGGTGTTAGCGGCAAATCGCAGCTAAAACCCGGCAGTACCAGCGCCGGCAGGAGGCTCCGCCCGCTGACGCTGTTTTACCCATCAGGCGCCGCGGCAAAGATGGCCGCGGCGTCTGAATTAACGCCGATCGGTGCCGCGCACCGATCGGTGCGGTGATCGGCATAAGCGCAGCTATGCTGCGCCGATCCGATCACCGGGCATTGTGGTGGGGAGCCTTGGGAAGGCTCCCGTCACTTACCCTGGCCGGTTGCCCACTTCGTCCGCAGACAGGAAGTGGGGAAAACCGCCATCTTTGTACACCTAATGCATTGCCTATGCAATGCACTAGGTTGTTTAACAATCGCGCCACCTAGTGGTCAAAGTACCACAGTTGGCTCAATGTTACAGTTAAAAAAAAAAAAAAAGTATATAATGTAGTGTTGAAGCGATTGCGATAGTTGGTGCTAATCGAGATCGATCGGGATAGTCGATTAGTCTGGCCCGCTTATCGTTAAGGTTTATCGACTAGTGAGCATCGATTATGAGCAATTCCCATTAAAGTCTATGGGGAGAGCAAAAAACACCTTCATTATTACACCCAAACAAGGTTGGGAGAAGCTGAAATCAAACATCCACAAAGTCAAATGGATACGTTATACATCTTAGGCAACACTTTTGGTTATAAAGTCACAGAAAAAAAAAGTTTACAGGACCATTTCACTATCCCTGTCTTGTAACCACAAGCATGGACCCTTAAACCTGCAATCACCCACAAATTATAAAAAAACGTTGCCAGTAGCCAGTAATGATTTTTGAACCATCGTGTTTCACTTGACTGGACATTGAATATCCCTGTCCTGGAACGCAGCATGAGGCCCCGAAACCTGCTTGGTGGGACCCCAGATTTAAAAAGTGGTGGTTTGCCGCCAAAAAAGGAGTCTTTTCCACCCAGCATTTTAGTTGAACTTGGCACATAAATAATCTGTCTGTATACCGCAGATGGACCATTAAAACCCTGTACTGAACCACAGTTTAAATAGTGCCAGAAAAAGGGTCTTTTCATAACCACCCATTTTTAGTTGACTACTGGGGACATTAACTTGTCCCATTGTTCTGGGCCCCCAGGTATGACCTATCTAAACCTGTCTGACCCCCTAGATTACAAAGGAGTGCCGGAAAAAAGGAGTCTTTCAACACCATTTTAGTTAAACTGGACATTGACCTAGAAACTGTTTCCAGTGCCACAGGCAATTAACCAGGGCCGGGAGTTACAGTGGGTTCGCGGTGTGTGAGCCAGGGCTGGCGTTCCGTCCTCATCTATAAATTAAGCAGGTTAAAATGCCCTGATGACGCAGAGCATACAAAAATAAAACTGTCGTGCTGAAGCAGAGGTGCGGAAGCGGAAGTAGTGTGAGAAATCCAAGCTTCCTCAGTTCACAGTTCAAAGACCTGGGTAGCGCTTGCCCCTCCGTATGAGTACGAACCAATTGGAGCTTCACTTGGGAAATATGGTGGGTTTTAACCGCTCTGTTAAACCCAGGTGGACTTTTTTGCTTTGCATTCTTTTTTCTCATTTTACTCAAACGTGCTGGAGGAAATTGTCTTGCTTACTTTGTTCTCTGATGCTGTGCTCATACTCCATGTCCTCCTGAATAACCTACTCTGGTCAAGTTTTTTCCTGTACCTCCCTTGTTCATTTCAGGGGACTTTTTTACCCAGCTATCTTTGTAACATGCAAGTTTTTTAGTAGTTTAATTCTAGAAAACACATTTTTTAAAATTAGGATGAATCACACCATGTCTTTGTTTTCTTTTTTTTCTTTGTATTAAAAAGGGTTGGGTCTCAAATTTACAGGGATTGTTTAGGGGGCCTATGTTAAAGATCTTGCAAAAACAAAGTATTTTGCAATATGTGTCATTAACAGTGTACTACCTATTTCTGTTTCCAGACTGCCCATCACCCTTGAGCCACTTCTTGATATTTGTTGAAGAACAAAATTGTCTGTTAGAAACAACATTTTTTTGAATAGGACCCTGTAGTATAGCTGGCATTCACAGCAAAAATGCCCCCAAAAATTCAAAAAAAGCATGACCATTGAGGCCCAACTTTGGACCAATTGTGAAGAACAAAATGAGGTTAGAAACAACAATTTTTTTAGAATAGGACCTGTAGTATTCGCTGCATTTCCACAAACAAAAATGCCCCATAAATTCAAAGCATGACCCTTTGAGCACTTTGGTCAAATTGTGAAGAACAAATGTCCTGTTAGAAAACACATTTTTTTATAATTAGGACCTGTAGTTAATGCTGATTTCAAAAGCGCCATGGAACCAAAAAATTATAAAAATGACTTTCTCAGCCACTGTTAAAAATTGTGAGGGAAAAATGCCACTTAGAAGCCACATTTTATGGTTCCAAAAGGGACCAATGATTATTGCTGTATCTCACGCTACATGACCCCAAAAAAAAATTATAAATAGACTTCTCTAGCCACTGTTAAAAAAATTGTTGAGGGGGAAAATGCCACTTTGAGGAAGCCACATTTCTGTTTCCAAGTGACCTTGGATTATTGTTGTATCTCACAGCAACTTGGACCAAATAAAATTATAAATATGGTACCTTCTCAGCCACTTATTAAAAAATTGTGTGGGAGAAATGCACTTAAAGCCAACATTTTCTGTTAAAAAGGACCATAATTATAGCTGTATCTCACAGCAACATGACCTCAAAACAACCAATGGACATGCGAAAAATATTCTTATGATTAAAACTGAGTAATGGAAAACGTGTTTGTCATGAAACTCCCTTGCTGTCTTTTACAGCCTCCTCAAGCACAAGAGAATAAAAAGGAGAAAAGAGAAAATAAATTGCAGTAAGCTAATTGATCATTCTATTTTTTAAAAAAAGGTTTTCAAGAGGACCATTTTCATGTTTGAAAGAATGTGAAGTAGACCGTCAAAAACTAATCGGTTGGAACTCGGCCAATTGGGGCCACACATCATCAGGAGATCCATGCCTGATTCATCTTGATGAAAGTTTCAAACGATCCCACATTATCTGTGGGAAAGCCGGGATTGTTTGTCTGTAATTGACACCTCAGCTGTGCTGAAGGTAGCCGCTCAGGATATGGACGCTGGCTGCTGGGCAGGACAAAACCTCTATGGCGTGACGGGGAGCCAGCTCGGGCCATTCGTCACATTATGGAATACCCAAGAAGTCTGATTGGGGTCCGGACACATGCAAAAACATCGGTGTTGGTGACGGCAGATAGTTGTGCACCATGATCTTAAGTGATCTCTGTGTGTTGGACTGTCGTTGCCCTGCATTGATGAATTGGTGAGGTGGGTAAAACAAAGGAATTGCCAGAGGTATCACACCATTTTAGGCTTCCGCCACCGTGCCTGCTGCTGCCGATACGGCCTACTTGGCACTATACTGCTGTCACGTCCGCTGATGTTGTTCCACCGTGGACATTTGGGGATACGTGAAGAGACGCAAACAGATTGTCTCCCAGTTGATCAATCAAGCAAGGTCTCCATTTCCTGCATTTTTACTCTCTTTTTGGGTGTGTTGGAAGGAAAGTGCTGGTTTTGTTTTGTACCGGGGATCCAGGAGGGTCGGCCACCCAGTAAAATGTTGTTCATTTTGATTGGCCTTAATGCGAGGATCATGTTGGAGGAAAAAATTGGAGCATTTCAAGCACTCATGTGAGGAGATGGGAGCCTTGATTTCCACAAGCCCTCTGGGTTTCGGAGGGGACTCAGCAAAACCCTGGATCTTCTACATTCTTCCTCCTCGCCTCAAATTGCGCCAAAACCTCTTTCCAAGGCCAGGGACGTCGGTAAACATCTACGGTGTCTAGGAATACCTTTACTCTACTCCTACGCTGCCTCGGCACAGCTTTCAACACAGCCCTGGGTACTTTGGCTGAGATGATGCACCCTGAGATCTGGTGCGCCACCTTGCACTCAGCTCTGGACCCCGAACCAATGCCTAATGAAGGGACCGATGAATGTGAATACTGTCGGGCCTTGTGGATTTGACGGAGAGAAAAGTGCTCCGTGTCCGCATCTGTGGTCCGTTCTCCTCCTCCGTCGTTGGCCAGCTGGGACCTGTTGTTTCAGAGTGGTCAACGATCGTTTCCTGAAACTAAGTTCCACCACAATGCACTCATGCTGACAGGGCATTGTCCGCACTGACCCATTTTGGTGGGCTTCTTCCAAAACTGGCAAGGGATGGTTTTGTGCCAGAGCTCTTTCACCTGCCTCCACTCTCGTTGGCTTCAACACCCCGAAGGTCTTGCACCGGCATGCTTGGGTCAGGCATGTGTCAATTTCGTACTGCGTAATGGCATTGTTGATGCTCCCACAATCGCTGGGACATGTGGAGGGTGAATTCCAGCTTGTTGCCACGTCAACAATGAGACGGTTGACGGGTGAGGCCGAGCTGACGCTGCAAACGCAGCCAGGCGGGGAGAACGATGCAGGGTGCGAACGGCGGAAGTGCGAACTCAGACCTCGTGCCTCTTCAGAAGGATAGTCCAGACCCGGTAGCTCTTTAGAAATTTATGGAAGACAAGGTTCATGACGTGCCAGGCAAGGGATGTTGTGCTCCAGGCCTACCGATCTTAGGGCGGCCATTAGATTTCACACGTTATCGCACACCACCTTGCATGTCCCACAAAGGTTCTTGTCACCCAGCCGCGCCGGTCTCGTTCTGCTTAGTGGACGCTCCCACAGCTCCCTGACCTGTGTGTGGAAGGTTCTTCCAAGGGCAGATTAATTTCAACACCGGCCTGGTGTCTCTGGGCACGTGATGCCACCAGGAGGGACCTTTGGGGGAAAGAAAGCCACTGCACCATCCCTGCGGTTTTGAAGAGAGTGCGCCGAGGCCACTGAAAAAGCCACCGTCACCCCCAGAGACATCCACCCAGCTTCCACCCAGGTGAGCTGTCACAGAGATATAGCGGCCTTGGGCTTCTGTGACTTACTAGTCATGGTGTCGGGGTGGGAGTGGGGACTTTTCCGGAAACAGTAGCAGACAACGCGCTCGCTCTGGAAATTTAGGATGGGACACGTGGGCTGGAAGGGCAGGGACGGCTTTTCTGGCAAAGGAAAGAAAATGCCTGCTAGGCAAATATGGTATGTATTGGGGGCAGGCGGGGGCCATGACGTGGGGGAAACCCCTCGTGCCCACCAGACGGAAAGGCAACTTTTTCCAAAGGGCCAAACCCTGGAAATGCCAAATTTCAGGTTTTGGCTTTGGGAGGGTTTTGGGGTTAAAAAGTGCTTCTTCTGCTCCAAAACTGGAAGCAGAAGGTGGAGCTAGATGGTCGCTGTACGGCGTGACGGTCGTCAAACTGGGGAAGGAGAAGGGGTAGGAGGGTCTTGGGGGGTGCTGGTGGTATCGGGCGACGGTGGAGGCTGAAGGGAGGTGACCCCTGATCATGACTCTGGGACATGGGCGCTGAGGAACGTTTGGTGGTGGGGGGAGGAGGGGCGGAGACAGAGGGTGTGACAATGGTTTGGGGGCCCCCCGGGGGCAGTCTGGCCTTTTTTGGCCCTAGTTTTCCCCTCCATTTCAACTAGCATTCGCTGCATGTGACTAGACATGTTGGTGGGGGTTTAACCACTTAAGGTTCTTGCCTCTACTTATGCTTTTACGGAAAAGGGGGCATATGACATCGCTGGGGGGGAATCAGAGGCTTGCTCAAAAAAGGCCCAGGCTTGAGAGGTCCTGGATTTTTTGATGGCGATAAGCGGGAGGGGGGTTTTTGCGCTAAACCGTGGCTGGGGAATTATATCAGCGGACTTCTGCGCCCGCCCTCTCCCTTTTTGTGGCGGGCCCCGTTTTGACATACCCCATCGTCTTCCCCCTCTTTTCCACTGATAAAGCGCTGCAAGAAAATTTCTGCGGAAAAGACCAGGAGGTCTGCAATGTCGATATCATCATCATCAACACAGGTGACTTGGTCGTCCTGCTTTCTGCATCCAGAAGCTCGGGCTACAAGCAAGGGGGCACTGAAAGGCGTTGCGACCCCCCCGGGGTTTTTCCGATTCCCGGTTTCCCTTACCTCTCTGATGGCATCGTAATGGGCGTCAGAGGGGGTTTTTCATCCTCTTGTTTTTTAACTGCCTTCTAAACCCCAACCCTTTTTGTCATCAACGAGGCCCGCAGACAATGGATTATCCACAGTGGTGGGTACACGAGTTGCCATTTGGGTGTTTCTGTTGGACGGATGCTGTGATGCTGATGACGACATTGTGGCCCGTGATCGGGGCGAGGGGTAAGATGCTAGATGCGGGTTGATTAAACCATGAAGGACAGTTTGGCGCGATTTTCTTTTATTAGTTTTCACAGGGCCCTGACCCGCGTTGACAGGCCTGCGGTCCTGATTGCGATCCCTTGGGGCTCGGGGTTGTCCCCGACGGAAGGACCCTTCTCTCGTACCTCTACCTCCCTGTGCTACCCCCCCCTTTGCTCGCTTACCACCCGAATTTGCTTGTTCAGAAATATAAAAATTTTAGAAAAGGTTTGGAATAGTTTTGGAAAATCCTTATTAAAAGATGTAAAAACGCTATTCTCAAACCCCCTAATAAAACCAAATTGCTGGGGTTCAAATTTAATGAAGGTGTCTATCAACAAATCTGGCGGGCAAAAATCCAAAAAACACGTATTGTTTGTTTGGTATAATAACGGTATTTTTTTCACCTTTTAATTACCTGTGGTGAATTGAATTGCTGTTTTTTTGATTTCGTGGGGTGCTGGTAATGAACAATGTGGGTGTGCAAAGTCAAAAAAAACGTAAAAGTTATGTTTTGGTATAATGAACGGGATTTTTTTTTTTCATTTCAATTCACCCTTTGGGGAATATAGAATTGCTGTTTTAAAATTTTTTGTGGATGCTGCGTAATGAAAAAATGCTGGGTGTGCAAAAACAAAAAAAACACGTAACGTTATGTTTTTTGTATGATCACGGTATTTTTTGCACCTTCAAATTCACTGTGGTGAAAATGAATTTCTTTTTAAGATTTAGTGGAGCTGGTCAATGAACAATGCGGGTCAAAAAGTCAAAAAAAACGTATCTGTTATGTTTTGTATGTACACGGGATTTTTGGCAACAAAAAAACCTTGCTGACTACAGTTGTGGATTGTAATTTAACTGCAAGGGGTATATAAAAGTCACAGTGTAATGGGTAAAAATTTTAAAATGAACACTATTGAAATGTATACTGATTTTAAAGTGGGTTTTGCAGCTAACCAAAGAGACCTGTGTTACTAGAAATATGTGTATCCAATATAAATTGGTGCCCTTTTCCCGGGAAAAATTTTAATAGCAAAATGTTAATAATAAAGATATTCCATTCAATGTCTACCCCTAAGTCTTGGTGAATTTATCCGTGTTCTTTTTTAGATAGAGCTTGTCCCCTCCCCCGCCGTGAATTTAAGGGTAGATGTCCTTTAAAATTCTCTTCCTAACTACAAGAAACTTCAAATCTCTAATATAAATAAATTGGAAAGGGTCACAGCTAATGTAGAGGGTTTTCCCCGTGCGAAATGACTAATTTCGCGATGTTTGGCCCAGGCAGAGCGGGGTCCTTCCCCATGAGCGCGAGAGACACTGAGGTGAACAGGAAAACGTGTTTTTGTAAAATGAGGTCATGTGATTTTTCCAGCCCAAACGCAACCATACACTCCCAGTCATGAGTCGCACAGACATCTCACCCTGCTTATTCTGTAATCTCATTGCTGGCGCCAAAATTACAGGAAGCGGCGAAAAAGGCGCGATCTTAATAGATGATGCTCAGATTTTAACCTTAATTATCGCATGATCTGGAAATTTCGATCACCATAAAAACCTTGCCGATTTCAACTTTGTCGATAAAAATCGCTCAACACTAGCAAACACCCCAAATAAAAGATGATTATCTGGTTTGGCTTTACTTCTAGTGAGTCGGATGTGACATGAGGAATGCTATATCCAATATATGGCACTGAGTCCTAATTCTTCTCCACTGAGGTTAGTTGAATTTATTTTAGTTGCACAACTATGGCATAAAAGTCACCAAACACCTATATGGTGCCTATTGTTAACGCTTTTCAGCAAATATGTGTAAGACATGTAGCATTTGTGACACATATATATTCTGCTGTGTTACTTTCATTGCATTTCAGGATGTGGATTAGCCCCATTCAATGTGGTTAACCTGTGTTCTGACTCCCAGCACATTTTCTATGCTGAATTCACATGGAAAATGCACTTATTCCTGTTGCAAACTGTGATTTTGGAATTCTCATCAGTAAAAACACTCACTGCGGTCTATGATGTTAGGGACACTTTTTTTTACGTATATATTTAGTGTTTAAAACCTATGTGAACACAGCCATAATATTCTATTGATATATTTTATTAAAACCAGTAATGCTATCAGTATAATGTTACTGAGTGCAAATCTACAGATTTTACTACATGTATTACATAGTACACAGTAGTTATGCATTATTGTTTCTTCTCCACACTATTTTTTTTTTTAATTTAGTATATATGTATGATTTGAAAGCAGAATATAGACATTTACAATAGCCCTTGCTCTTCATATGCTTCAGACAGTTAGAAAACCTTTCAGAGTCACCAGCTGGAAGCCTGTCTTTGTTACACTATTAATTAGTCTGTCTTGTTAAATAGGATCCAAGCAATTTTAATGCAATACAATTAAATGTATATAATGTGTAATAATAAAGTAGTAACTATAATTATCAGAGTAGGTGTGATGGATAGAGAGCATCATTATGTGCATAATATCGGACAAGGTCATGTGGCATTAAGGCAAATGTAGAATTAGCCTTTTACTTGTCACTATACTACTTTATAGAATTCTGAGATGATGTATATTCAGTGTCAAACTGAAACCTACAGCACACAGTCCTCCTACTATCCTCACACATATATTTAGTGGTGTGAGGTCTCTTCTGAGAAGTGAGGCCCAAGATCTATGAAACACTGCATGCATATCCTTACTTTTACAGGATTACACTACATAAGGTTTTATCTTCTGGTTACAAGTTTGTTATAAGGAAAGCACCTAATTTACAGAATTTAGGGTGACATGTATGAACAGGGCTTCCCCAGATATCTGGCATCTTTTCAGTCTGTATCCCCGTTCGTGCCTGCGGCACTTTGTAATGCGCCTACTTTCGGGGGGCGTGCAGGAGGCGGGGTGCGGGGCGCACTAGAACCATAACAAAGCTATAGATTTTTAGCTTCGCTACGGTATTTCTAGGCACATTACTGCTGGAATAGGTATACCACTTTCAAAATGGTTAACCTGATCCAGAAGTGTCATATTAGCATTAGAATGCACCTGATTTATGACCCATTGTAGAGCAGGTTCATAAATCAGGCGCATTCTAGCCTATTATTATGCGCATGACATTTGGAGTGTAAACACAAAATTACATACATGCTGCCCTTTATTTCCACATGTATGAACAGGGCTATGGCAATTTTCTGGCATGCATTAACCCCTTAACAACCTTGGACGTATGCATACGTCCTGGGGATGGCGCAAACTCTAATGCAGTGTTCGCGCGATCGGCGCTGGGTGTCAGCTGTATATTACAGTGACCCTCCGCAGGTCGGGCCCCCACCCCGGATTTGCTCCGGGGGGGGACCGGTTAACCTCTTAATTATCGCGACCATGGGGGTTGCAATAACTAAGGGTAGACGCAGGAGGAGATCGCTCCTCCTGCGTCTCTGTCTGGGGACAGCAACTGCAGGATCGCGCAATCCTTTGTTTGCTCCTGCCTTCTGACAGACAACACGGAGGGCATAGAATGCCTTCCGGGTTTTTTCTGTGACGTCACGATGCCGGCCATGCCCTGTGGGCATGGCCGGCATCATGACTGACAGTTGTCATAGGAACCAATGCACAGCAACAAGCTGTGATCGATTCCTATTGAATGGGGAGATTCAAAAGATCTCTCATTCAAATCCCCTATGTGGAAAAGTAAAATAAAAATGCGAAAAAGTGAAAAAAAGTGAAAAACATGTAAAACACAAACGCCAATCACCCCAAAAAAGATCAAAAATAAATAAAGTACCCGTATTTGGTATCGCCGCGTGCGTAACGACTTGCCCTATAAATCTTTCATGTTAGTTTACCCGTATGGTGAACGCCGTAAAAAAAAAAAAAAAAAACTATCACAGAATTAAGATTTTTGTTTATCCCGCAGCACATAAAATGGAATAAAAGTGATCAAAAACGCCTATAAACGCCAACGTTGTACCAATTAAAACGTCCATTCATCTCGCAAGAAAAAAAACTCCTAACAAGCCTGTATACGGAAAATAAAAAAGTTAGGGCTCTCAGAAGGATAGCGATGCATAAATATTCTTTTACACACAAAAAAAACACTTTTTTTTTTTTTTAAAGTGCTTAAACATAAAAAAAACTTATAAATTTGGTATCGCCAAAATCATATCGACCCCAGAGTAGAGCTAACTTATAAACGGATACTGCAAGTGAGCGTGTTAAAAATAAAAATAAAAACACTACTAGGATTGCAGTATTTTCTTCACTCTCCCTTTCCCAAAAAACGGATTTAAAACTGATCAAAAAGTCTTGTCCCCCAAAAATGTTACCAATAAAAACGTCAACTCATCCCACAAAAAAAACAAGCCTGTATACAGCTCCATACACAGAAAATAAAAAAGTTATGGCTCTCACACTATGGCAATGCAAAAATGTGTTTCCTGTTTGAATAAAAGTGTTTTATTGTATAATAAATAAAATAAAAAAAAAAATTTTACAAATTGGGTATTGCTGTAATCGTATCGACCTGCTGAGTAAAGCTGCTTGTCATATCTAATGCAGAGTGCCCGCTTTTAAAAAATAAAAATAAAAAAACTACCAGGATTGCTGTATTTAGTTCAAAACGCCTCACAAAAACCTTAATAAAAGTGAAACAGTGTTGTATGCACCGCATAATGGTACCAATAAAAGCATCAATTCACCCCGCAAAAAAAAAAGGGCCCCTACATAGCTTGCACACAGCAAAATAAAAAGGTTATGACTGTCAGAATAGGACAATATAAAACGCAATTTTTATAGACCTATTTCTATTGTGTAAAAGTAATAAAACATAAAAAACTATATCAAATTTATACCATTGCAATTGTACCGACCCGCATAGTAAAGTTATCACATCATTTACACTGCATGGCGAACGCTGTTAAATGAAGCCAAAAAAACAATGGTGGAAACTGATTTTCCCCCCCCCCCCCATGTTGATGGCCCAATGCTAAAAAAAACGAGGGAAAACACCTGTGCACCCAAAATGAAACAATACACCCCTATATGAGATCCCTGAGGGGTGTTGAATCTAAAATGGGGTGACTTCTGGAAGGCTTCACCTGTTCTGGTACTTTAGGGGCTTTGCAAATGCGACATGGCCTCACCAAAATCTGCATTCCAAAAGCCAAATAGCGCTCTCTTCCTTTTTACGCCCTGCCATGTGCCCAAACACAAGTTTACACCCACATATAAGGTATTGCCGAACTTGTATATCACTGCAAATTATAATCCCTGTTAAAACATAACTTTTACTAGACTATCTAAAATTATGCAATCTAAACCCCTATATATTACCACTACATACCTAGATGATGCAGCACACTGTGTACTATCTGTCAGTGGAGTTTTCGCCCCTGATAAAGGCGGCTCCGCTTTAATGACAGACAATATCACTACATGCGTATATAAAAACCTTACATCCCAGCTATCCCGACGCGTTTCCCCCATACATTTTTAGGGTTCATCAGGGGATTCAAAATTCACTGTGGAATAAGAGTACACTATATACAACACTTATACACCGTTCATATAACGCATATACCTCCTATTCAAATTAAATCGGGAGACTGATATTTAGCTTAGATGCTGCCAGGTATACGATGATAATCCCCGCAGCTCCTTTGGTATTGCTGGCACCAGGATAAGGGATACAGAGCAATATCATCTCGCTTCCCTTAAATACCTTCTATGCCCCTCAAATGTATAACAAAAAAGCCCCTTAACTTTTCCCAAAATTTGATGTATATTGGTTTATGCCTATTGCCGGGTTCCTATATAATGTGTGCGCTTTACCCTAGTATCTTTAATTTCCCCGGCGTTCCGGATACTGAACTGCGCATGTCCGGAAGGAAAATGCATGTCATTTCCGGTTGGTGCCGCCGGGAAGGGACACTACGCATGTTTTGAGAACCGGCCCAGACCATGCGGCGCTGGCGTTCTAAATATGCACTGCGCATGTCTGGAAGAAGATGTATGTCCTTCCGATTGGTGCTACCGGGATTGTCACTTTTACTTATTAAAAATACAGTTCGATCTCTGCGCTGAAGCTCAAATGCGCACCTGACCACATGTACTGCTCAACAGCAGCAAAGATCCCCTGTGGCTAGCGCACTCGTTCCTAACGCCACCCCATCCACTCCACTATGTATTGATAGCAGGCTATTGTGGCGGGACGTTTCTTCTTAATTCTCTGACTTTCCCAGAGCAACTACTATATAACAGACACACATAGTTTAACATGGGCTAAATACAGGGCCAAATATTTCGGGGTACAAACATTCACTGTCCTCAGCTGACATAAATTATCAAACTGTAAGTAATCAATGAATATAATGAAAAATTACTAATATAGTAATGATACATAACCGATGGTCAGATTTGAAAATTCAATAGTAATCCTCCATGGAGAGTGTGAACAGAGCAGAGCAAAGTAAACAGACCCAAAGCAGAGTCTATTCAATAAAACAACCAAATTGCAAAGTCTCATTGAGGCCCTTTGGATGAACCGAATCCATACGATATATCCATTGGGCCTCTTACATAGGATTCGTCTATCCCATTCCCTCCTCTGGGGGATGGTTTTCACAACCTCTAAGATCAAAAAGCGCAGAGATTCCCATTCACCATTATGATGTTCCCACATATGTCGAGCCACTGGCGTGTCTCTCCTGTTTCGTATATCCCCCAGATGTTCTCCCACCCTTCTTTTGAATGTTCTCCTTGTTTTTCCAATATAATTGAGTGGGCAGGGGCATGTAACCATGTAAACTACTCCTTCTGTCCTACAGTTAGCAAAATCACGAATGAAAAATTGTTTTCCATTTGAGGCACTTGTGAAGGATTTGGTTTGTTGTATGTATGGACAGGCTACACATCTCTGCCCACATTTAAACATACCAATCGGTCTCCTTTCCAACCACGTGCCTTGGGAAGGTATTGGTGTATAGTGACTATGGATCAGTCTATCCTTAATAGATCTACCCCTCCGATAAGTTATCAAGGGGGTTGGAGGAAGATATCCTTCTAGATCCTGATCCAACATTAAAATCCCCCAATATTTTTTAAGGATATTAACCACTTCTAGATTTCTGTCATCAAAAGTTGCAACTATACGTGCTTTATTGTTATCTTTATTTTCCTGGGGTTTACCTTGTAGCAAAGTTGTCCTATTCTGTTTTTGTGCATGCCTGAAGGCTGAGTCCAGGACTCTTGAGGGATATCCTCGATTAAGAAATCTCTCTCTTAACATACCTGACTGTCTCCTAAAGTCCTCATCTCTGGAGCAATTTCTCTTAACTCTCAGAAATTGACCCTTCGGTATTCCTCTCCTACAAGGTAATGGATGGTAACTTTCCCAGTGTAACAAGCTGTTAGTTGCTGTGGGTTTCCTATACATATCCGTATGAATATTACCATTCGGATCTTTGATGATAAGGACATCCAAGAAGGGTAAACATCTCTCCTGCACTTCAAATGTGAAATGCATACCGATTTTGTTTTTTTAGTTGTGAACAAACTCCTCATATTGACTCCTTGTGCCCTCTAGAGGATGATAATGTCTCATGTTTCCTCCCCCAGAATAAAATTGGGGGGCCATTGATCATCCCTGGTTGGGATACCAAGATAGCCTCCCCCCAGCCCAGGAAAAAGATTTGCATATGCGGGAGCGCAAGGGCTCCCCATTGCGGTGCCCCTGAAGCTGGTGGGGAAAGGGTTTTTGTTGCAAAAGACAAAATAGTTATGTCTTAGCACAAAGTCAAGTAGTCTAATGACAAAAGCATTGTGAGCCTGGAATTCTATACTTCTTGTGGACAAAAAATGTTCTACTGCCTGAATACCAATTTCATGTGGGATATTACTATTTCAGGCTTTCTACATCTATAGAACAACAGTACTTCACTTATTAACTGTAATCCCCTCCATTACGCAAAGATCAGAAGTTCTCTTATGTAAGATGGCAATGTGGGTTACAAGTCCTGCAAGATTTATCTATGTAGATCCCTACATTTTGTATAATTGATCCTACACCTGAGACTATTGGTCTGCCTTTTAGTGGGGTATAACCCTTATGGATCTTAGGTATCGAGTAGAATGTCGGTATTTGGGGATTTGAGGGCATCATAAATTTGAATTCAGTATGTGATATCAGGCCCATCTCTAAACCCTCCACAAGTATCCTTTCTAATTCCATAGTAAAAGGGTTTTTGTTGGATCCCTAGATAAAATGTCATAATGCCCTTTGTCCCTTTAGAAGATCGTTACACATTGTTTATACATGTCATGATTTAATAAACTATATTCCCCCCTTATCAGAGGGTTTGATGATTATAGACTTATCCCGTTACAGTGCTGACAATGCTTCTAGTTCCTCTCTACTGAGATTGTTGTGGAATGGTAGCCTCTGTTCACCCAAATCCCGAAATTCTTTTGAGACTATTTGCAAGAATAGATCAATTTCACGTGTATCCAGCTGACTCGGGGGCATTCTCCTACTTTTGAGTTTCAATTCGGTTTGTCCCTCTCTTATTTCTTCCTCCTCCATAAGGGACACTAAAGTACGTATACCCTCTAAATCCTGTGTCGTAACACCCAACTGCTGGCATTTGATTTCATCTTTGATTTTAAAAAATTTATGCCACTTGAGATTACGCACAAATAGGTGTAAATCTTTGGTCCATGAAAAATCACTGAACTTGGTGGTGGGCACAAAAGTAAGACCCCTCTGTAGAATCTGTAATTCTCTATTACTCAATTGCCTATCTGTAAGATTAATTATCTGATGCTGATCTAATATCATTGTTTCTGACGGTGTCTCAAGCCGGACGCGGGGCCTCTCCAGCCCTCTAAAAATGGGGGTGTATTGGAGTTGCCAGAGGATGAGGAGGCATAATAGTCCATATGTACCCCCATTCCTCCTGAATTCTGGCGTGGACCCCATTTTCTAGGTCTAGTCCCTCTTGTTCTTCCCCTAGATCTTATAGTTGTTTGTGAATTGGTATCTGAAGATTCTGCGTTAGATGACAATACTTCTCTAGGGGTAGTGGGCTTAGTTTTTTAAAAAATTAAAGGCTCTCCCTTCTTTAAATTCTTGAAGGTCCCTTAAATATTGTTTGCGTTTCCGTACCTTCAGTCCTGTCTGATATTTTTCTATAGAGTTTTGTAGGCTTTGTTCTCTCCTATTGAAATCAGGATCCCCTCTAAGTTTTGATGCTTGTTCTATCAAATTATTTAGTTGTAGAAGTACTTTCTAGTGTTTTATTTTCCTCCTTTAATAGGATTTTCATAAGTCGTACTGAGCTATCTATGAGTTCTGTTTCCCACTCTGCCAACAAGGATTCAGACTGTGATCTGATGGCAGGTGTTATATAGATTCTAAGTCCACTAGGTATAATACGTGATTCAATATAATGCTCTAATGTTTGTGCCTCCCACCAAGATTTAATATTGGCTCGATAAGCTGTATATAGCTGTTTAAACACCACTCTTAGGTCTGAAAGATCACTCTGATCTGACTCCACCTCAACGTCTGAAAACACCGCTCTTGCCTCAGTTCACCATTTCTCTTTATCCACAGGGCCACTTAAGAAACTGGCCATAATATTAGAAATACTGCAAATTCTATATGAACAGAGGATTTAAACCAATATATAACTGCAAATTATAATCCCTGTTAAAACATAACTTTTTTAGACTATTTTAAAATTATGCAATCTAAACCCCTATATATTACCACTAATACCCAGATTTATGCAGCAAAACTGTGTACTATCTGTCAATGGAGTATTCGCTCCGATTAAAAGGGGGGCTCCCGCTTTAATGACAGACAATATCACTACATGCGTATATAAAAACCTTACCTCCCAGCTATCCCGACGCATTTCCCCCATACATTTTTAGGGTTCATCAGGGGATTCAAAATTCACTGTGGAATAAGAGTACACTATATACAACACTTATACACCGTTCATATAACGCATATACCTTCTATTCAAATTAAATAGGGAGACTGATACTTAGCTTAGATGCTGCCAGGTATACGAATGATAATCCCCGCAGCTCCTTTGGTATGCTGGCACCCAGGATAAGAGGGATACAGAGCAAATCATCTCCGCTTCCCTTAAATACCTTATATGACCCCTCAAATGTATAACAAAAAAGCCCTTAACATTTCCAAATTGATGTTTATTGGGTTTTTGCCTATTTTCCGGGTTCCTATATAATGTGTTCGCGTATCCTACTATCTTTAATTTGCCCCGGGGTTCCGGATACTGAAACTGCGCATGTCCGGAAGGAAATGCATGTCATTTCCGGTTGGGGCCCCGGGAATTACATACGCATGTCTGAGAACGGCCCGACCATGGGGCTCGGCTTTCTAAAAACTGCACTGCGCATGTCTGGAAGAAAGATGTATGTCACTTCCGATTGGTGCTACCGGGATTGTCACTGTACTTATTAAAAATAGAGTTCGATCTCTGCGCTAAGGCTCAAATGCGCACCTGACCACATGTACTGCTCAACAGCAGCAAAGATCACCTGTGGCTAGCGCACTCGTTCCTAACGCCACCCCATCCACTCCACTATGTATTGATAGCAGGCTATTGTGGCGGGACGTTTCTTCTTAATTCTCTGACTTTCCCAGAGCAACTACTATATAACAGACACACATATTTTTAAAATGGGCTAAATACAGGGCCAATTATTTCGGGGTACAAAATTCACTGTCCTCAGCTGACATAAATTATCAAACTGTAAGTAATCAATGAATATAATGAAAAATTACTAATATAGTACTGATACATAACCGATGGTCAGATTTGAAAAATCAATAGTGATCCTCCATGGAGAGTGCGATCAGAGCAGAGCATGGTCTGGGCCGGTTCTCAGACATGCGTAGTGTCATTCCCCGGCTGGCAAAACCCGGAAATGACATGCTTTTTCCCTTTCCCGGACATGGGGCAGTTCAGGTATCCGGAACCCCGGGCAAATTAAAGAAGTAGGATACGCGCACACATTATATAGGAACCCGGGCAATGGCATAAACCAATATACATCAATTTGGAAATTTTAAAGGGCTTTTTGTTATACATTTTGAGGGGTCATATAAGGTATTTAAGGGAAGCGGAGATGATTTGCTCTGTATCCCTCTTATCCTTGGTGCCAGCATACCAAAGGAGCTGCGGGGATTATCATTCGTATACCTGGCAGCATCTAAGCTAAGTATCAGTTTTCCCTATTTAATTTGAATAGGAGGTATATGCGTTATATGAACGGGGTATAAGTGTTGTATATAGTGTACTCTTATTCCACAGTGAATTTTGAATCCCCTGATGAACCCTAAAAATGTATGGGGGAAACGCGTCGGGATAGCTGGGATGTAAGGTTTTTATATACGCATGTAGTGATATTGTCTGTCATTAAAGCGGAGCCGCCCTTTATCGGAGCGAATACTCCATTGACAGATAGTACACAGTGTGCTGCATCATCTAGGTATGTAGTGGTAATATATAGGGGTTTAGATTGCATAATTTTAGATTTGTTAGTAAAGTTATGTTTTAAAAAGGGATTATAATTTGCAGTGATATATTTGGGTTTTTAATTTCCCCTGTTTTTTATAGAATTTGCAGTATTTTTTAATATTATGGCCAGTTTCTTAAGTGGCCCTGTGGATAAAGAGAAATGGTGAACTGAGGCCAGAGCGGTGTTTTCAGACGTTGCGGTGGAGTCAGATCAGAGTGATCTTTCAGACTTAAGAGTGGTGTTTAAACAGCTATATATGCTTATCGAGCCAATATTAAATCTTGGTGGGAGGCACAAACATTTGAGGCATTATATGAATCACGTATTATACCTAGTGGACTTAGAATCTATATAACACCTGCCATCAGATCACAGTCTGAATCTTTGTTGGCAGGTGGGGAAAAAGAATATAGATTGCTCAGTACGACTTATGAAAATCCTATTAAAGGAGGAAATTAAAAACACTAGAAAAGAAAGTCTTCTACAACTAAATAATTGATAGAACAAGCATCAAAACTTAGAGGTGATCCTTGATTTCAACATAGGAGGGAGAACAATGCCTACAAAACTTATAGAAAAAATATTCAGACAGGAGCTGAGGTACGGAAACGCCAAACAAATATTTAATAAGGGACCTTCAAGATTTAAGAAGGAGAGACTTTAATTTTTTTAAAAAACTAAGCCCACTACCCCTAGAGAAGTATTGTCATCTGACGCAGAATCTTCAGATACCAATTCACAAACAACTATAAGATCTAGGGGAAAGAACAAGAGGGGACTAGACTAGAAAATGGGGTCCACGCCAGAATTCAGGAGGAATGGGGGTACATTTGGACTATTATGCATCCTCATCCTTGGCAACTCCAATACACCCCCTTATTTAGCAGGGTTGGGGTGTGGCCCCGCGTCCGGCTGAGACAACGTCAGAAACAATTGATATTAGATCAGCATCAGATAATTAATTACTTACAGTAGGGCAATTGAGTAATGAGATAATTACAGGATTCTACAGAGGGGTCTTACTTTTGTGCCCACCACCAAGTTCAGTGATTTTTCATGGACCAAAGATTTACACCTATTTGTGCGTAAGCTTCACAAGTGGCTTAAACATTAATTTTTTTAAACTCAATGATGAATCAAATGCCAGCAAGTTGAAGGTGTTACGACACAGCGATTTAGGAGGGTATACGCTACTTTAGTTGTTCCCTTATGGAGGAGGAAGAAATAAGATAGGGAACAAACCGAATTGACTCAAAAAGTAGAGTGAATGCCCCCGAGTCAGCTGGATACACGTGAAATTGATTATTCTGTGCAAATAGTCTCAAAAGATTTTGGATTTGGCGGGTGAACAGAGGACTACCTTTCACTCAACCAAATATCAGTAGAGAGAACTAGAAGCCATTGTCACAGCACTGGACGGGAAAAGTCTATAATCATCAAAACCCTCCGATAAGGGGGGAAAATAGTTGATAGTAATCAATGTACATGTAAAATACAGATGTTGTAGACGATCTTTTCAAGGGACCAAAGGGCATTATGACATTTTATCTATGGATCCAACAACAACCTTTACTATGGAATTAGAAAGGATACTTGTGGATGGTTTAGAGATGGGCCTGATATCACATACTGAATTCAAATTTATGATGCCCTCAAATCCCCAAATACACGACATTCTCTACTCCGAGCACTAAGTTCCCATAAGGGTTATTTCCCCACTAAAGGCAGACCAATAGTCTCAGGTTGTAGGATCAATTATACAAAATGTAGGGATCTATCATAGATAATATCTTGCAGGACTTTGTAAAACCTCATGGCCATCTTACCATAAGAGATACTTATGAATCTTTTGCGTAGATTGGACGGGATTTACAGTTAATAGTGAATGTACTGTTGTTGGTTCTATAGATGTAGAAAGCCTGTATAGTAATATCCCACATTAAATTGGTATTATTACAGGCAGTAGAAATTTTTTGTCGACACGAAGTATAGAATTCCAGGCTCACAATGCTCTTATGTCATTAGACTCTGGACTTGTGCTAAGCACATATCTATTTTGTCTTTCAGCAACAAGACCTTCCACCAGCTCAGGGCGCACCGCAATGGGGAGCCCTGCAGCTCCGCATATGCAAATATGTTCCTGGGCTAGAGTGGGAGAGCTATTTGGTATCCAACCAGAGGGGATGATCAATGGCCCGCCCACCCAGATTTTTATTGGGGGAGGTTACATTGATGACATTATCATCCTTGGGAGGGCACAAGGAGTCAATATGAGGAGTTTGTTTGCTCAACTTAACAAAAACAAATCGGTATGCATTTCAATCTTGCAAGTGCAGAGAGAAGATGTTTACCCTTCTTGGATAGTCCTTATCATCAAAGATCCCGAGGTAATATTCATTTACGGATATAGTATAGGACCACACAGCAAACTAAACAGCTTGCTTTCACTGGGAGATGTTTCCATCCATTACTTGTGGAGAGAATCCGATGTGGGTCAATTTTGAGAGTTAATAGGGAAATTGAATCCAGAGGATGAGGGACTTTAGGAGACAGTAAGTCAGGTATGTTAAGAGGAGAGATTTCTTAATCGAGGATATGCCTCAAGATCCTGGGGGACTCAGCCTTCAGACCATGGCACAGAACAGAATAGGAAACTTTGCTAACAAGGGTAAACCCTCAGGAAAATAAAGATAACAATAAAGCCCCCCAAACCGTTATAGTTGCAATATTTTGATGACAGAAATCTAGAAGTGGTTAATATTCCTTAAAAAATACTGGGGGGATTTTAATGTTGGATTCAGGATCTAGAAGGATATCTTCCTCCACACCCCCTTGATAACCTATCGGACGGGGTAGATCTTTAGGTATAGACTGATCCATAGTCACTTACACCAATACCTTCCCAAGGCACGTGGTTTGGAAAGGAGAACCGATTGTATGTTTAAAGGTGGGCAGAGATGTGTAGCTGTTCCATACATACAACAAACCAAATCCTTCACAAGTGCCTCAAATGGAAACAATTTTTTCATTCGTGTTTTTGCTAACTTGTAGGAGAAGGAGTAGTTTTACATGGTTACATGCCCCTGCCCCACTAGATTATATTGAAAAAACTAGGAGAAGAGAACATTCAAAAGAAAGGGTGGGGAGAAAATTGGGGTATATTCGAAAAAGGAGAGACAGCCAGTGGCTCGACATATGTGGGAACATTCATAATGGTGAATGGCAATCTCTGTCGCTTATTTATCTTAGAGGTTGTGAGACCATCCCCCAGAGGAGGGGAATGGGATGACGAATCTATGTAAGAGGCCCGCCCAATGGATATATCGTATGGATTCGGTTCATCCAAAGGGCATCAATGAGACTTTTGCAATTTGGTTGTTTTATGAATTGACTACTGCTTTGGGGTCTGTTTACTTTGCTTGGCTCTGTTTCAGCACTCTCCATGGCAGGACTTATATATTGATTTTTCTAAATCTGCCTTCGGTTATGTATTCAGTACTTATATTAGTAATTTTTCATTATATTCATTGGATTACTTACAGTTTGATAATTATGTCAGTGAGGACAGTGAATGTTTGTACCCCGAAATTATTTGGCCCTGTATTTACCCATGTGATACTATGTGTGTCTCGTTATATAGTAGTTGCTCTGGGGAAAGTCAGAGAATTAAGAAGGAACATTCCCGCCCACAATAGCGACGATACAATACATAGTGGAATGGGGATGGGGTGCGTTTGGAACGAAGTGCGTCTTAGCCACAGGTGATCTTTGCTGCTGTTGAGCAGTACATGTGGTCAGGTGCGCATTTGAGCCTTAGCGCAGAAGATCGAACTCTATTTTTAATAGTACGTGACATTCCCAGGTAGCACAATCGGAAGTGACATTACAGCTTTCTTTCCAGACATGCGCAGTGCAAAGTATTAGAACGCCGAGCGCGCATGGTCTGGGCCGAGTTCACAGACATGCGTTGTGTCAATTCCGGCCGGGCCCAACCGGAAATGACATGCATTTTCCTTTCGGACATGGCGCAGTTCAGTATCCGGAACGCGCGGCAAATTAAAAAGATAAGTAGGATACGCGCACACATTTTATAGGAACCGGCTCAATAGCATTAAACATATACATCAATTTTGGGAAATGTCTAAGGCTTTTTTGTTATACATTTGAGGGGTCATATAAGCTATTAAGGGAAGCGGTGTATGATTTGCTCTGTATCCCTCTTATCCTTGGGTGCCAGCATACCAAAGAGCTGCCAGGGGATTATAATTCGTTATACCCTCGGCAGCATCTAAGTAAGTATCAGTCTCCCTATTTAATTTGATATAGGAGGTATATGAGTTATATTGATACGGTGTAGTAAGTGTTGTATATAGTGTACTCTTATTTCCAAAGTGAATTTTTGAAATCCCTGATGAACCCTAAAAAGGTATGGGGGGAAACGCGTCGGGATAAGCTGGGATGTAAGGTTTTTATATACGCATGTAGTGATATTGTCTGTCATTAAAGCGAGGAAGCCGCCCTTTTATCGGGGCGAATACATCCATGACAGATAGTACCACAGTGTGCTGCCATCATCTAGGTATGTAGTGGTAATATATAGGGGTTTAGATGGTCATTAATTTTAGATAGTCTAGTAAAAGTTATGTTTTAACAGGGATTATAATTTGCAGTGATATATTGGTTTAAATCCTCTGTTCATATAGAATTTGCAGTATTTCTATTGCCAAACTTGGAAGAAATTGCTTAACAAAGTTTTGGGGTTCTTTTTTCCAGGATTCTTTGTAAATATGAAACATTTTAAGCTAAAATTGCAGATTATTGTAAAAAAAAATTTTTACATTTTCACAGCCTAATGCTAAAATTTTTTTGGTGAATCACCTGTGGGGTCGATATACTCACTAAACACTGTTTATATACCTTAACACCCACCCCGGAGGTGTAGTTTCCAATATGCGGCATTTTTAGGGGTGTTTATTAAGTTTTAGCACTTAGGGCCTTCTTCAAACTGAAAATGGCGCTAAATAAATTGCATTGAAAATGAGACCCCGGAGTCCCAGTAGGTGTCCTCTATTTGGGGCTTATGGTTGTGCCAAATAGCACACTAGGGCCACATATGGGATATCTCTAAAAACGGCAGAACCCCCCTGGGGGAATTGATATTATGTCGTCATTTACCTAATCACATTTACCATATTCCAGTGAATAATGGATGATATAGAAAATCTGCAAAAATTGTGAAATTTTGATAATTTCACCTCACTTCTGCTATATTTCTGTGAAATACCTAAAAGGTTAACAAACTTCCTAAACACTGTTGTAAATACTGTAAGGGGTCTAGTTTCTTAGAAGGTGTCATTTATGGGGGTATCTAACATACAGGCCCCTCAAAGCCACGTCAGAACTGGACTGGTCCCTAAAAAAATGTATATTGCTAATTTTCTTGAATTGGTGAGAAATACTTCTAAATTTCTAAGCCCTCTAATGATATATATATAAAAAAAAAAAGGACATTTAAAAATGATGCCAACCTATAGTGGACATATGGTAGATGCTAGTTATAAACTATTTTGTGGTGACTAATTATCTGTCTTGCACGCAGAAATTTTTGAACTTTCAAAATCACAGATTTTTCACATTTTTCATGAAATATTTATTTTTTTTCACAAAAAAACAAGGCTTGTATGGATAAAATGTTCTTACTAACTTAAAGCACAATGTGTCACGAGAAATCAATCTCAGAATCACATGGATAGGTAAAAGTGTCAAAAAGTTATTCTCACATAAAGTGACACATGCCAGATTTCAAAAATAGGGCTGTGTCAGTAAGGCCAAAACTGACCTGGTCCTTAAGGGGTTAAAGCCAGAAAACCTGTAGTAGCCTCGTCCAACAGACGTATGAACTGTTCTACACCTAAAGTTGACGCATGCTGCTACAGATCTGAAACTTTTGTATGTGCCATTTCTACGGGGGCGTGTTGTAGCAGATTCGTATGACGTGCCACATTTATGAATGTGTCACGAGAAAGTGTGACTCAAAACTGTCATACCAATCCATATCAACTTCATAGTGGCGAGCCTGAGACAAATTTTGGCGCACTCTATGCGCCACTTTTTGACGCAAAAATGTGTCTCACAAAAACACACAAAGTGCTGTGAAACACTTTCATACATACTTCCTGATGAATTCTACAATTACTTGAAGTATGACTTTTAAGGCGATGCCACTTTTATACATGTTCCCGTAGATGTTCTTGTTGCAAATTAGTTCTACAGATGAAAACTGTGGAGGGTAAAATTAATGGTAGTGTATACAATATTTGTAGAATCCTCAATTGTGAGTCACGATATGTTGTTTATTGTATCAAATGTATATATTTATATTCATTATATACAGGGTGTATTAGGTGCAGGATTAAAGGGGTTTTTCTACAAATGAAAATGCTATGCAGCCAACCGTGAACCAACCATGCATAAGAATGAGACTGTCCTCCCCATTCACTTATACGTGAATTCCAAATATAGCCAAGTGAGTGTGCTCGGCTATATTCTGAACTCCCATAGACGTGAATGGAGAGGACTGACAACAAAAGTGCCGCCCACCTTATTCTCATGCATGGTCGCCTCACAGCTAGCTGCGAGCGGCCTACGCACCATATTTTCATTTGTGGGAAAACCCTTTTAAGAATAGTGTTTGAGAACATGTTTTTATGGTGTGACGTGCACCAATGTGCGCAATGTGTCAAATGTTTCCAGACACTTATGCAATACACATAATGATAATATATCAAGATTACTAGTGTTTGGCATAGAAAGCCTTTCCAGACCCATAAGGGGTGGAAAACCAAGACAGACTTTCCTAAACAGAGAGTGATACTGGTTTTTAATGTCAAGAACAAGTTTCCTAAAAGGTATGAATCATAAATTGGATTTAATACTTAGTTATTGAGGAGAAACATGCTGTATTTGTTTTTATGTTATTTGGCTGCTTTTAACAATATATTAGTAGTGTTGAGCGATTATTATCGACAAAGTTGAAATCGGCACGGTATTTACGTTGATGCGATTTTGTCGATCAAAGCGATAATTTAGGTTAAAATCTGTGCATAATCTATTAATATCGCGCCATTTTCGGCGCTTCCTGTCATTTTGGCGGCCAGCAAATCAGCTTACAGACTAGAGCAGGGGGAGATTTGTGTGCGATGTCATGACTGGTAGAGATGGGCGAATTGATTCTAACGAAGTGGAATTCGTTTAGAATTTCAGGAAAACTTCGGATCTGAACGAAGTCGAAGTTTGGGGTACTTTGGGTGAACGAAGTGTGCTTTTGATTGATAAAAATGGCTGAGAGCACATGGCGTTTACATGGGGGAAAAACACTCTGGAGGGAAAAAGGGCATAGCCTGCATGACATGTGCAGGATGAAGCCAATCAGAGACCGGCGGGATTCTGTGACGTCACCGCACTATATAAGTCCCGGGCGCCCACGCTGGGAAACTCATACCGCTCTCACTGTACGATCAGGGGAAAGGGGCTGCCGCGACTGATTGGGTTTCTGAAGAACTGATTTTTATACAGCGATTTTTGTGCGGTGTCTCAGCTTGTCTCAGAGACTGCTTCTCTTAATGTCTATTTCAGATTTTTTGGGGTATTGGATCTGAAGTCCAGTGTGCGTCCACTGCTGCTGCATATACTGTACATTTTAATGCTATCTGCTCACAGCACAGTGAATATCCAAGGGGATCTAAGCCAGTTCCTGTTGTATTCATTTAAAGAAACAGCGTTTTTTACAATACAAATACCACTTCATTTTTGGCTGCTCAATTCTTTTGCTCATTTTAACTCGAGGGGTTAATTAAGCGTTGTTTTTCTGCTGTGGTGACTCCAAGAAACCATCTTTTTCACCGCCAAAAAATCCAATTTTCCTGTAACCTAATTCACAAGCGAAGGTTAATTACAATTTTTTCTCTTGTTGTGTAGCGTAGAAAACACGCAATTGTAACACGCTACAAAGCTAGTAGTTTGTGGCTGCTAAATTTCTTTTGCGAAATTTTACATCCAGGGTTAATTAAGCGTTGTTTTGCTGCTGTGGTGACAAAAATAACCGTCTTTTCACCCCCAAAAAATTACAATTTTCCTGTAGCATAATTCCCCAAGCAAAGGTTAATTACAATTTTTTCTCTTGTTGTGAAAGCGTAGAAAACACGCAATTGAAACACGCTACAAAGCTAGTAGTTTGTGGCTGCTCAATTCTTTGCGCATTTACTTCCAGGGGTTAATTAAGCGTTGTTCTGCAGTTGAAACTCAGTAAAAGAAACTTTTTTTTTTCACCGCCACAGAAGAAATTCTGTAGCAAAAATTTCTATCCGAAGGTTAATTAAGCCTGTTTGTGCTTTTATATTCAGTAAAATACACAGAGTTTTTAACGGCACATAAAAAGTCAATTTTTCCTCCCCCATTTGTGGAACGCAATTTATATCCAAGGGTTACCAAGCTTGTTACTGGGTTAATTTGGAGTGAAATACAGGGTGTGTATTTATCATATATACAGATATCTTCATCAAACAGTGTCTCAACATTTTAGAACAAACAGTATGTCAGACAGAGAGGTGGCAGGCTCTTCACCTGCGAGTGGCAGAGGCACAAACATTCCAGGCCCAGGTCGCAGCACAGCAATGGGACGTCGCAGCAGGGGTCACTCGGTGAGGCCACAACTGCCGCTGTCATCAAGAGGCTGTGTGTTGTTCAGAACCCAATGGTCTTGATTGGTTACTAGGTCATCCACTTCCTCCCAGGATGACATCTGACAGCCCCAGCCCAAGAGTCGGTGGGAACGTCAGACCAACCCTTAGTTGGCATGGCCCGGGAGCGGGTCAGCGGCCCTCACCTGTCCTCAACCGCCTCTGTCCCATCCGATTCCCTCAGCCAGAGATCTACTATGTGGTCTGGGATCAGCGCCACTATATAGCGAGGATGAACAATTTGAGGAGGGCAGTCAGCAGCTACTTGGCAGCGAAGAAATGGGGCCAATATCCCCTGCTTCCTGCAGTAGGGGGCCCAAAGTATAGATATGGAGAGTGGCATGGGAGGTCATGTTGTGAGGGGTCACCCTCTGCATACCAAGACCGGTGATGAGGACAGCAGTGACGATAAAAACACAAATAGATGATGATGTAGCCGACCGCATTTGGGGAGCCGGTGAAGCAAGGGGCTTCATCATCGTCAGGAGAAGAGGGCTTAAGCTTGCGCGTCAGGCAGCGGCGAAGCCAGCAAGTGGGTCGTGTGGCCGTGAGTCAGCAGGATAGCAGCAGTGTGAGGTGGGGAGCCAAGCGGCCACGGGGTAAAAAACCTGCTTCGCAGGTCCAAGAAAACGGCACAGGGGCTCAGCGAGCAGCAGTAGTCACTCAGTGCGGAGCTTTGGGCGTAAAATCCGATACTCGGCGGTGTGGCATTTTCTTTGCCGAATATGGGTATATGTAGAATTTTGTAGTCAGAAAGTGAAGCGTGGCCAGGGGGGCTAACGTTGGCACCAGGGCCCTGCGTCAACACAGCAGCATCACCATCCGGTGGCCTGGGAGAAACGGGGCTCAGATGTGGTGGTCCATCCTGCCACCGCAGCAACAGCAGCAGCAGCAGCGCCCAGTGGCACGCATGCCATTGCAGCCAGTCAGGCTCCACCACCTCTGCAGAAGGGAGCTGTTTCTCTTTGACATCATCTCCCGGTCCAGATGCTCCTGCTCCTCGCTACTCATGGCGCCAGCAGTCGTTCAGCGAGGCGATTGCAAAGAGACAACAGTATGCGTCCAACCTTCTAAGGTGCAGAAGCTGACCCTAATCCTGTCCAAGTTGTTGGTGCTGCAGTCCCTCCCTTTCCAAATGGTGAAACTCTGCACCATTTAGAGAACTAATGGCTTGTGCCGAGCCGAGATGGAGAGTTCCAAGCCGTAATTTCTTTTCCAAAAGGCAGTACCAGCACTTCATAAATATGTAAAACAGAAGGTGGGCCAATCCTTGAGCTTATTGGTTTGTTCCAAGGTGCACGGCAGCGCGGACGTCTGGAGCTGTAACTATGGTCAGGGCCAGTACATGTCCTTTCGGCCCACTGGTGAAAGTGCTTCGGCCCAGGCACACCAACAACTTGGACAGGAGACGTCGCTTTCTCCTACATGTTGTCAAACTGCGGCTCCTGCGCCAATGTCCGCCTCCTCCTCCTTCACCACCACCACCATCTCAGCCTCCACAAGTACTGCTCCATCATACCATATGTGTAGGGCACAGTGGTGTCACGCAGTTCTACACCTGGCTTGCCTCGGCGAACGAAGTCACACAGGGGAGGAAATGCTCCGCGTTATGCAGCAAGAAATCGATGTGTGGCTTTCTCCGCGCCAACTGCAAATCGGAACCATGGTGACAGACAATGGGAGTAACATGGTGTCCGCGCTGCACCGAGGAGGGATGGTCCATGCGCCCTGCATGGCACACGTGTTCAATCTGGTTGTGAAAAAAGGGCCTGAAGTCTTCCACCGATCTTCAGAAGATTCTGAAAATGGCCAGGAAACTGTGGCATTTCACTTCATCCCTTCCTACAAAGCCAGGACACCCTCCTCGAGTTCAGCGGCAGATTGGCCTCCACCAACACACTCTGATATGCGATGTTTCCCCCCGTTTTGGAATTCCAGCCTTTCACATTTTTGGACCGACTGTATGAACAGAGAAAGGCCATTAAAAGGTTTTTTGATGATCCAGGCGGATAGGAGTAACCCCCTGTGTTCCTTTGATGTCAGCCAGTGGCAGCTCATGCGTGCCACCTGCCGTTTGTCGAGGCCAGTCGAGGAGGCCACGTTATTGTCAGTCACCAGGAGTACGGGATGAATAACGTCATTCCACTGCTTCATGTCCTGGAACAGATGCTGAAAAATCTGTCTGGGCAGGGGACTGGAGACGTGGCGACTACATCTCGTGGGCACATGAGTCCGGTGGGGACTGAAATTGAGGAGGAGGAGGAGGACATTGTAGCAGAAGCATTGTCTGGTGAAATGAGTGCATTTTCTACCCAGGTGACAAGAGAGGAGGAGCAGCTGGAGGAGGAAGATGGAGATGAGGACGACGAGGTCGATGACCTGCAAGCACCGTGGCCGTTTACAGTGGAGATGGAGGCAGGGAGCCCCTCGGAGTCACTTGTGCAGATGGCCCACAGCATGCTGATTTGCCTGGCTAGTGACAGCCGAATAGTCAGCATCCGGCAGAGGGATGACTTCTGGCTCTCCACCCTATTGGACCCTCGCTACTGGTATTGAGAGGGAGGACAAACTCAAATACTATAGGGAAATACTCCGTAGTCAGTTGGCCGCTGCCTATGTGCGTCATTGTCCCTCCTCTGACAGGTCTGACCGGGGGGTTCTTCAGCGCTCACGTACTACTGCCGCGGCTGCGGGGGGAAGGTGGGGTGGTCGGAGCAGTACCAGCTCCATCAGCAGCAACCTAAGTCTGGAGTCACTGATGAGCAGCTTCCTTCACCCGCCTAGTGAGGAGGGCAGTCGCCAGTAGCAGCAGGACCTGGAGCAGACCCTGAACCAACAGGTGGTGGCCTACTTGAACAGCACTCTGCCACCTCAGATAGAAGATCCGCTGGACTACTGGGCAGCCAAACTGGATGTGTGGCCGCAACTTGCCGAGTTTGCAGTGGAGAAGCTGTCCTGCCCGGGCCAGTAGGTGGCTCAGAGCGGGTGTTCAGTGCGGCGGGGCCATCGTTACTCCAAGGAGAACCCGCTTGTCCACGGAAATGTGGAACGACTGACCTTTGTCAAGATGAATCAGGCGTGGATCGGCTAGGATTTCCACACACCTTAGGCGTCAGACTACATCAGCCATGATGCCTCACCCAAACTGTGAGAAATAAGTCTGGGTTCAAACTACCTGCCTCAGCCACTATTCTGATGCCGCCACCCGCCTGATGCCACACATCTGCTGACAGTTTCTCCATCTGCCACCCCCCATCTTTACCAGGGACTGGTATTGCCACCCACCTCCACACTCTGTCATTGTGCCACTGTCTGACCTCATGCTGCTGCTGTGGCTGCTGCCGTGACCTACACACTGTGTCATTGTGCCACTGTCTGACCTCATGCTGCTGCTGTGGCTGCTGCTGTGACCTACACACTGTCATTGTGCCACTGTCTGACCTCATGCTGCTGCTGTGTCTGCTGCCGTGACCTACACACTGTATCATTGTGCCACTGTCTGACCTCATGCTGCTGCTGTGGCTGATGATGTGACCTACACACTCTGTCATTGTGCCACTCTCTGACCTCATGCTGCTGCTGTGTCTGCTGCCATGACCTACAAACTGTGTCATTGTGCCACTCTGTGGCCTACTCCTGTTTTTTCCACCTCCAGAATGTCATTGTGCCACTGTCTGACCTCATGCTGCTGCTGTGGCTGCTGCCTTGCCCTCTACACTGTGTCATTGTGCCACTCTGTGGCCTACTACTGTTTTTGCCACCTCCAGAATGTCATTGTGCCACTCTCTGACCTCATGCTGCTGTGGCTGCTGCCGTCACCTCCACACTCTGTCACTGATGTTGCCATCTGAGCCCTCAGCTTGTTTTTACCAGCTGTCGCTGCCATGATTTTATCGGGCTACATTCCCCCTTCAGTTTTTTGGTCAGTTTTGCCCTCTTAAGTGCCCGGGGAATTTTAAAGTGAAGCGTTCCTTTTAAAAGCGGCGGCAGTCATCTGCGTGTCATACTAAAAAACAAAAATGTATGAATCCCAAAACAAACTCACAATGCATATTTAATAAAGGCAAAACGTTCTACAGCACTCGGCAGGCTCTGTGCAGCCTGGAAATAGCTGTTTTTAACGTGATTCGTCCCGAAGTAATTCGGAACGAAGTTATTTTTTGCCGAGAAATTCGGCGAAGTGAAGGAACCGAATTTCGGGAAATTCGCCCATCTCTAATGACTGGGATGTGTATGGTTGCGATTGGCATTGAAAAATCACATTACCTCGTTTTACATAGAACAGCCCTTCCTGTTCTACCTCAGTGTGTGTCAGCGTCTCATAGCAGTAGGACGTGCGCTCTGCATCTGTCCAAACAGCTCAGCAAAAAGCTCACTTTTAGCTTTTATCCTTAGAACTCAGTTAGATCATAGTTTTGAAGATTTTAGGTAGATAGGAAGAGAATTTTAAAGGAGCATCTACCGCTGTAAATTCACGGAGGGGAGCGAGGGGAGGGGGCTCCGCGTGCGAACACAGACAAGCTCTATAAAGAATACTGGATATTGTTCACCCAGACTTAGTGTAGACATTGCATTGCAATAGCTTTATTATTAACAGTTTTTTATTGAAATATTACTTGGATATTGGGCAGCCTGAACTTATATTAGGATACAGATCTTTTCTAGTAACTGCAGGTCTATTTGTTAGGTGCAAAACTCCACTTTTATTATCAGTATACATTTCAGATAGGTGTTCTTTTTCAATTTTGCCCAGTCCAGCTTTGTTGATATAGCCACCTTGCAGTTAAATTTGAATCCAGCAATTTTGTAGTCACCACAGGTGTACTGATAGGTGCCAAAAATACCTTTTATTATCCGTATACATTTCAGATACGTGTTTTTTTCACTTTGGCGCAGGCCAGCTTTGTTCATAGAGCCACCTTGCAGTTAAATTTGAATCCAGCAACTTTGTAGTCACCACAGGTGTACTGATAGGTGCCAAAAATACCGTTTATTATCCGTATACATTTCAGACAGGTGTTTTTTTCACTTTTGGTCAGTCAAGCTTTGTTGATAGAGGTACCTAGCACTTAAATTTCAATCCAGCAATTTTGTAGTCACCACAGGTGAATTGATAGGTGCCAAAAATACCTTTTATTATCCGTATACATTTCAGATACGTGTTCTTTCACTTTGGTGCAGGCCAGTTTTGTTGATAGAGCCACCTTGCAGTTAAATTTGAATACAGCAATTTTGTAGTCACCACAGGTGAATTGATAGGTGCCAAAAATACCGTTTATTATCCGTATACATTTCAGATACGTGTTTTTTTCACTTTTGGTCAGTCAAGCTTTGTTGATAGAGGTACCTTGCACTTAAATTTCAATCCAGCAATTTTGTAGTCACCACAGGTGAATTGATAGGTGCCAAAAATACCTTTTATTATCCGTATACATTTCAGATACGTGTTTTTTTCACTTTGGCGCAGGCCAGCTTTGTTGATAGAGCCACCTTGCAGTTAAATTTGAATCCAGCAACTTTGTAGTCACCACAGGTGTACTGATAGGTGCCAAAAATACCGTTTATTATCCGTATACATTTCAGATAGGTGTTTTTTTCACTTTTGGTCAGTCAAGCTTTGTTGATAGAGGTACCTTGCACTTAAATTTCAATCCAGCAATTTTGTTTTGATTTTAGGGATTTGAGAATAGCTGTGATTTAATAAGAGACTTTACAAAACTCTTCCATACCTTCTCAAATTTTTATATTTCTGAACATGGAGCGAAATTCAGGTGGTAAGCGAGCCACGAGGGGAGTAGGACTTGGAGGTAGAGGTACGAGAGAAGGTGCTCCTTCCAGTGCTGGCGACAACACGCATGCCAGCGGATCGTCGGTTGCAGGACTGTCAGGCCTGTCATCGCTGGGTCAGGGCTCTGTGAATCTCAGTAACGAACAGCGTTGCCAATCTGTTCTTTAGCGGTTAATGCAACCTGCATCCAGCAGTCTTACCTCCTCATCCTCCCATTCCTGGCCACAAATGTCGTCATCAGCATCATCATCATCCGTCCAACATGAAGCGAAGGCAGCCCAAATGTCAACTCGTGTACCCACCACTGAGGATAATCCATTTTCTGAAGACCTCTTTGATGACAAAATGCGGTTGGGGTCAGAAGGCATGTTAAAAGATCAAGAGGCCAAAGAGGATCATTTTCTCTGCTCTGACGCCCAGTTACTGATGCCATCAGAGGAGGATAAGGAAGCCGGTCAATCGGCAAAAATCCTCGCCTTGCATTGCCCCTTGCTTGTAGCCCGCAGCTTCTGGATGCAGAAAGTCAGGACGACCAAGTCACCTGTGTTGTTGATGATGATGATGAGGACGACATTGCGGATGCATGAGTTGAAATGGAGGCAACAATTGGCCAAAAAAGGCCAGACCGACACCGGGCTTCCAACCACTGTCACACCCTCTGTCTCCGCCTCCTCCTCCTCCGCCACCACCAAGTGTTACTCAGCTGCCCATGTCTCTCAGAGTCATGATCAGGGATCAGCCTCTGCTTCAGCCTCCACCATCGCCCGAGTACCACCAGCCCCAAACCAAAAAACCAAAACCCATCCAAACCCCCTTCTCCTCCCCCAGTTTGCGACCCCCCCGTAAAACCCGGCCAGTCTAACCCAGCCACCCTTTCCCTGTCTTCCAGTTTGGGACCAAAAAACATTTTAAAACCCAAAAAAAAACCCACCCCCAAAGCCAAAACCCCTAAAAGGGGTCGGCTTTGCCAGTTTTTTGGCCTTGGGAAAATTTTGGGCCTTTCCTTCTGTGGACACAAAAGGGTTTCCCCCCAAAGTCAGGGCCCCTTTTGCTTCCCCCAATCCCCAGATGTCGACCCGGGCCCTTTTCTTTGCCAAAAAAAGCCTCCCTGCCCGGGCCAGCCCACGTGTAAACTAAAATTTCAACGCTTTTGTCTGCATCGTGCCCCGGAAAAGCCCAAATAAACCACCCGACACTGGACTATTTAACAGGGCCCAAGGCCGCTATATTTTCCTGTGACAGCTCACGGGTGAGTTTGGATGGATGTCTCTGGCCCATGACGTGGCTCTCGGGGCTCAGCGCACCCCCTTAAAAAACCGCGGGGAAGGGTCCCAAGGGTTTTTTTCCCCCCAAAGGCCCCCGGTGGCATCACGGGCCCAAGAAACCGGGGGCCGTGTTTGAAATTTTCTGCCCTTGGAAACCCCCCCACACACAGGTCAGGAGCTGTGGCCCGGTTTTCTCCAAAACCCGAACTAAAGCGCTGGTTTGGGTAAACAAAAACCTTGTCCCGGGCAAGGTGGTGTTGGAAAAAAGGGCAAAACCCGCTGGGCCCCCCTTAAAAATTTTGGGGCTAAAAGCCACATCCCTTTCCCTTTGGCAAAATGTCCTAAAACCTTTCGTCGCCCCGGGGGAAATTTCTAAAGAGCTAACCCGTTTCCTGCACGGGCCTTTCCCCGGAAAAAAAGGCCCTTCGGGGTTCTGGGGGTTCCACTTCCGCCGTTCCCCCGGCCCGCTTCGCCCCCCCGGGCTGCTTGCAGCGTCAGCTGGGCCCTCCCCGTCAAACCTCTCATTTTTGACGGGAAACAACGCGGGAAACCCCCACCCTCCACATCTCCAGCGTTTGGGTTGGGAGAAAGCGCAATGCCATTACCCCTTTAACGAAGAAACACGGGGCCGGGCCCAAGCACGGCGGGCCCCTTCGGGGGGGGTTGAACCCCCGGGAAAAGTGGAGGCAGGGGGTAAAGCCCCTTGCACCATCCTTCCCCATTTTTGAAGAAGCCAAACCCAAAAAGGGCCCCGTGGGGGACATCCCCCTTGTCAGAAAAGCCCCTTTTTATGTTGGGGTTCTTAATTTTTTGGAACGATCGGTTTGGACACTTTTAAAACATCAGGTCCCCCCCAGCAAACGGAGGGGGAGAGGGGACACAGATGGGACACGGAGCCTTTCTCTCCGTCAAAAATCCAAAAGGGCCCCGACAGTTTCTAAATTTTTTATCGGTCTTCATTGGGGCAGGGGGTTTGGGGTTCCCGGGCTAGGGAAAAGGCGGCGCCTAGCTCTCAAGGTGCATCTTTAAAGGGAAAAAAGTCGGGGCTGTGTTAAAAGCTGTGCCGAAAAAGCGGAGGGGGAGGAGGTTTTCCCTGGAGACCGACGTTACCACGCCCCTTTGCCTTTTGGAAAAGGGGTTTTGCGGAATTTAAAGGCCAAAGGAGGAAAGATGAGGGAAAAACCCCTTTTCCCTAGTGCCCCTAGCCCCGCAGAGGCTTGGAAACCCAAGGCTCCATCTTTTAACATTTTTTGCTTGGATGCTCCTTTTCCTCCAAAAATGATCCTCGCTTTAAAGGGCCATCAAAATGAACAACAGTTACTGGGGGGCCACCCCCCGGGTCCCCGGGACAAAACAAAAATCAAACACTTTCCTTCCACCCACTCAAAAAGAGAGTAAAAAAGCAGGGGGTGGAGGGCCTTGCTGATTGGGTCAAATGGAATCTGTTCATCTGCTTCAAAAAGTTTTTTCAAAAAGTCACGGTGGGAAAAACGCCAGCGAGGTTTAAAAGCAGTAGAGTGTCAAATAGCCGAGCGGCCCGCAATACAGGCAAGGTGGCAGAAACCTAATGGGTTGGGCCTCCCCGGCCAATCTTTATTTACCACCTTTACCAACGCATGCAATTCAGGGGAAACAAAAACAACACCCAAAACCACAAAAAATCATGGTGCAAAGACTAAAGTGCGTCTCAAAAACCGATGTTTTTGTATGTTTCCCCGGGGCCCAAAAAGACTTCTTTGGGGATCCCAAATGGGGCGAATGGCCCCAGCTCCCCCTCGCCACCCATAGAGGTTTTTTTCCTGCCCAGCAAGGCCCCGCGTCATATCGAAGCGGTTTCCCCTTTGGGACAGCTGGAGGAAATCCTTTTCAGACAAACGCATCCGCTTTTCCCCAGATAATGTGGATCATTTTGGGCTTTCATCCCAAAATGAATCAAGGGATGGACTCTGAAGATGTTTGCCCCCCAATTGCCGAAGGGCACCGATTTAAATTGCCCCTCCCACTTCACCAAACCTCTTTAAAAAAAAATTGGCCTCTTAAAAATTTTTTTTAAAATGATAATTTCTTACTGCAATTTTTTTCACAGTTCCCCCCCAGTTTTATTTTTCTGGTTTTTTCTGGAGGAGAAAGGTTTAAAACA